>MU001967.1:0-59319 GCA_010093585.1 Melanomma pulvis-pyrius CBS 109.77
TAGCATTGACATTTGGCCCATACTTGTCATATCTTGCCTGCATACTTTTTTCTTCGGCCTTTCCAACCAGCCTTCCTCCTCCGCCAAAATCTAGACCGTATACCGATCCGTGTCATGCCTCACCGGCCGATAAACCAAATAATCAAACTTCGCCTGCGCCTCTAACCCATTCATATCACTCGCGGCCACCCCCACAAATGCCCCCGTAAAACTCCCATGCGCTTGATGCCCACCACACTCATCAGATAAAATTGACGCATCATACACGGGCCCAATTGTCTTCAATTCGCTTTCCCCATCCAACGCATACAAAAACTGCAACTTCGCCCCACGAATCGTCAGCGCGAGCTTAACTTTCCCTTCATTGGGGATCTGCACTGGCTCCGCGAATGGGAACCTGAGGCGGCCTTCAGGCCATGAGGCCTCGGATGCTAGAATCAGCAGTTCGCGTTGGCCATCTGCGTGAGCCGTCACGGTTAGGTAGAAGAAATTGTACCGGCAGTAGTACGCCGTGAGTCCAGCGTATTGTCGCTCGTCGGTTGGCGAGAAGTCTATCACAGTTTCGGCGTCATATGAGAAGTGCGTTTGGCGGCGCGCAACAAGCGCTTGTTCGAACCAGGAGCCGACTGCCTCGCGGCCGGTCAGCTTTAGCTGGTTGTTCTCGATGGTGAAGATGCGCTCGGGTTCGGGGGTGCGTAGCCATTGGAAGTCCTTGTGCAGACCGGCTTCGCCATCGAAGGCATAACGCTGCTCAGCCCAGTACTTTGTATCGTCGCGGGCGGCTGGAAGTTCGACGTCCAATGAAGGCACCGGCCCGTTCTTGACATACAGCCAGTCGTCGTCACCCCAGTAGGCTTCCTGGATCGCCGTCTCTCGCCCAAGCACGCAGCGCCGTACTTGCGTTGTAGGGCGGCCTGTGAGATGCACTAAATAAGTCTTCCCGTCTGGTGTGTCCACAATATCTCCATGGCCCGCCCTCTGCAGCGCAGCAAAAGGCGCATTCGCGGATGAGAGAATCGGGTTCTGTGGATGCGTCTCATACGGGCCCCAGATATCACGAGATCTCGCGAACGAAACAGCGTGGTCGTACCCAGTTCCACCCTCTGCCGTCAGAAGATAATACCATCCGTTTCGCTTATACAAATGCGGTCCTTCCACAAGATCCAGCTCGGTGCCTTTGAAGATGTTTTGTGAAGGACCAACCAACTTCCCGGTCTTCGCGTCCCATTCTTGCAATCTAATCCCGGCAAAAGAACGAGGTCGCCGCCGGTGATCCATCAGCATATTCACAAACCACTTCTTTCCGTTCTCGTCATGGAACAATGAGGGATCAAAACCAGATGAATTGACGTAGAATGGGTCCGACCAGGGTCCTTCAATCCTATCCGCACTAACGATATAGTTCGGCGTATCCTTGAACGAGCCGTCCTTGCGCTTGACATCGGTATATACTAGCCAGAACTTCTCGCCGTCGTGCGTGAGACACGGCGCCCAGACGCCGCAACTATCCGGGTTGCCTCGCATGTCGAGCTGGCTTTTACGGTTTAGAGGGCGGGTTACAAGTTCCCAGTTTGCAAGGTCCTTAGAGTGATGGATTTGCACGCCAGGATACCATTCAAATGTTGATGTCGCGATGTAGTAGTCATCTCCGACTCTGAGGATGGAGGGATCGGCATTGAAGCCAGGTAAAATGGGATTCTGGACGAGAGGCATTACGAGCGTGCTGATTTCGAGGAAGATGCGTTGCGATATGTTGGTTGGGGTTGTGGTCGAGGTCTGCTGTCTTTATTAATAAAGGTTAGGTGGGATACTACATTGGGCATTTACCCGTAGGCCCGGTTATTTTCCCACCACTCCCTGTCGTTTGATGCTTGGATGCTTATATAAGTTATTCATCCAAATATGTAAACTGCTCGGTGTAATAACCAGTGTCTTCGTGAAGTGAAAATGAGTAGAGCCTTATCTCGGTGTTCGTATACTGTGGATTGTTTGGGTTGTTTGGAGTATACCGACCGTATGTGCACTTAACCTTAGATGTTATGGAAAGGAACACACAAAAATGCGGGACAGGACCGAAGAAGGGAAGTACGTTCCTCTACTTTTATTGTGGACATCACTGTTGTGTTGCATTGTAAAGAACAATGAGATGATAATCTCGAAACTCGTTTCCAAGATCGAGAAAGTAGGGCCATATAAGGCCAATGACGACATGATCGAGATACCGCAAGAGTTGGCCTGGAATAGACTAAAACTACGAAGTTCAGTTTGCCTCGCTCTAAGGACCAGTGCTTGCTAAATCAGATCAATGGCTGGGGGAGATGTTCTTCAACCGGTGGGCTTGAGCCAGCTTGCTTGAGTCAGTTAGAACAGTCTTGTAACTGAACATGACTGGCCGGAATCTGAAAATAAGTGCGGCGCAAAAGCTTATGGAAGCTTAGTGAGGCTTATTGATGGGATGAAGGGGATATGCGATGGGATCGTCGACTCTAGGCTTCAGAGGCTCTGCCACCCGCCGCATCTTTCAACAAGGGTACGAGCGAGTGTAGGCGCACTAGGAGGTGTCTGATAGGAAGAAATGCGTGCAATAGTAGGACAACGCATACACAACTGCTGAGATTGATGTAGGGATGATCAGTGATGGACGAGATTAAGAGAGACCGGTGAACGTCGCGGTGGGTTAGGCCTACGCATGCGCTAACGATCTGCTCACCCGTTTGGGACTAACTTCGTAACAACTTCTTGTTTGTGCGTCCACCACGCTTCAAGACTCAGCGCCGAACAGCATTCCCATTCTGGGGAGGTGTTCATAGATTACGCACGCCCTGCTCAATTATGTCGTGCGATGAGAAATCTAAGCATGTCTTCTGAATTCTATAAAGGGAAGCAGAGAACTGCTTTGGTAGTCCTACACAAAAATATCGAATACCTCGACTGCTCCTCTGTACTCTTTTCCTGCCTATAACTAAGCCATTATATATACTCAACCTTTCGATTCACACATCCACAATCATGCACGACGCTCATGGCTGGGTCTCCGCCGTCGAACTCGTCGTCTATATTCCAGCCTTAATCGTTGCCATAATCGTCTGCAGTCGCCATGGCTTTGGACGAAGCTCAGGTTGGATCTATACACTTATTCTCTGCGTGGTGCGCATAGCAGGCGCAGGCTGCCAGCTATACTCTTACCACGACCATTCTTCAAGCCTGATGCAGGCAACCATCATCATCGATTCCATTGGACTTTCGCCATTGCTTCTAGCTACGCTTGGAATGTTATCCCGACTGTAAGTGCAGACCCACTTTCGAGAAGAAGTTTAGACTAACCAGGTCCAAAGAACCGACTTCATCAACACGCACTCCGCCGGCATGCTCGGCATAAAGCATTTCCGCATTCTCCAGCTCCTCATTACACTCGGCCTGATCCTCAGCATTGTAGGCGGCACAAGCGGCTCTGTTTCGCCTGACGGGACCATCAAAGTCGCGACCACAAGTAAAGCCGGCATCGGTCTCTACGTAGCCGCATACATTGCCCTCGCTCTCATCTGCCTGGCTTCTCTTCCCAAAGTCTCTATCATCCCGTCCAAAGAGCGCTACGTTCTCGTTGCAGTCATTTTCGCCATGCCGTTCATTCTCGCCCGTCTTGCATACTCTACTTTATCCGTATTCCTCCACAGCCACCTCTTCAATATAATCACTGGCTCGGTAGTAGTTTTAGTCGTCATGGCAGTCGTCGAAGAGTTCGTTGTCGTGGCTATATATCTTCTACTTGGATTCAAGGTGGATCAGCTGGATGCATCCCAACAAGGACCTATTGCTTCCAGGCCCTGGAAGAATAAGAAGAATAGCCGTGGAAGGGGCAATAGACGGTCGCATGATGAGGAGATACAGTATCAAGGCGTGCATCCCGAGAGTGGTCCGTATCAGGGTGGCCAATATCAACAGGCAAGAGAAGGTTGATCTTTGTAGTGGAGCCCGATAAATGGGATGGAATTACGATGAACCGGTAAGAATGAAGATGAGTACGTGGTGTTTCACATTATGTTTTCGACTTTGGATTGATACTTAGATAATTCGAATAATCCTGCAAATCATACTCGGGCACCGTGGAGCAAGCTACCATCAAAAACGATGTTCATGGGGACAGTTAAGAGATGATCGAGTTCTCTTCTTCTTATCGACGGCATCTAGACGCATTCGGAACTAGTACCTATAACTTCCCTTCTTAATGATATCTAGGTATCCTATGATTGAGTCGGATTCTCTGGTGGCCATGATAGGAGCCCGGAGACGGTCTACTGGAAACTGTTAGTCCTCAATTTCTCAAAATTACTTCACGTATCATCTTCTGTGCTTCAAGTATTAGTGTGCTGCAATTTTCGCTGCTTGTCTCCGCATGCTGGAAGTTATTTCACCCTACTCTTTCAAACGAGCCTTGAGGCTTTATAGACTTGGCGCCTCTGTCCGACCAAGTTTTCAGCCATTCATATACATGTATACATATAACATCTTCTATAATTCCGGAATAAGAGGAAGGGAGACAGCCAACCCGTACAGAAAGATCACTTTTGCGACCTCATCTCGCCAGCGTAGTGGAAATCACAATGCAGATGGTTGTGAAAGTCGGACCCTGCTACTTCCCGAGTGGATTTGAGAATGGTATACTATCATATTAATTCAAACGAGCACTCGCTCGTGTGCGCTGTTCTTCTCTATGCCACAAGGTTGGTAAGCAGACTCTCGCAGGAACGGGAACATCGGACAGCTAAAGCAAACAATTGCTGGCGATGCCGCAACAAACTACAATTTTAATATTTAAACTATGTAGTACTATACAGAATATCCTTCTTTATAAAATATATATTATATAGCAATTATCTGTGTTGCGCAGTTGTAGTAGAATATATCGAATATTTTCCTATTTCCGGAGTTCCTGTTCCTGCGAGCGGCAGGTACTCCAGCATACGAGGAGAAAATAAAGGACATGATGCATATTCTTCACGAATAGTCCACAAAAAAAGGTTTATGAGGATTCGAAGTGTCTCCTGTGGATTTCAATTCCGTCTGCTTAGTTGTAAAAAGATTTTACACGCTCGCCTTGGCATTTCTACGGCATTTGTTGTCCTGGTGAAAGACCCACTCTGTCCTTAGAGCTGAGTAATCTTATACTACAAACGCTGCTCTCTTCCCAATATTTCAAATTCAATATCGCTTGCTATTGTGCCATGGTCTGATTAGGCTTGCCTGGCGTCTTTCCAACGAAGCCATTGTCGGAGGTATAGCCCACGTTCCCATCTTCATGAAAAACGCACGCACCCCCCTCAAAGCGTCCATTTCCTTCGCCGTGTTGCAAATTATCTATTCTCTTGTTATTGTTCTCCGGGTTGAATAGGGTCGTCGTTTTTACGGATATAGGCTGCAGGTGGAGTCGTGCGCGAGGCTGCCTTCTCGTCCCGGTCTTCACCTATTGTTGATTGATCCACCTATTGTACACACACAACAGGTGAATAATGACAATAGAGAGCGGGCTCTGCTCTTTAAAACCGTGACCCCTCCCGACCTCCCCCCACCTTCCCTCTTTTGTTCTCTTCAGCTTGCCCTCTCGACCTCTTCAGACTTCTGCCGATAGCGAATGTCTATAACCAGTCCGACACTAAATCTTTTCAAAACTCCCACGCACTTTTATTCGTCCGACATGTATGCTTCGCAACTACACAATGCCAGTTCATCTACAGCTGTCCCTGGTGCTCCAGCAGCCTCCCGCAAGCGCAAGGCAGACAATGCGGACGAGAATTACGATATCGCTAGTCCTAATAAAGCGCCAGGATCCAAGCGTAAGAAGAAGAACGTAGAATCACCCAAGCCGAGCGCACTAGCCAAAGATGCCGACGATAGTGCTGGAAAGGGAACTGCGACAGCCAAGTTGCGCAAGAACGCTGCTATTCAAAACTCCCTATCCGCCCAGCTCGATGAAAACCTGGCCGTGAACAGAATCGTGACAGCTACTAGCCCATTTGTCGCTGGTAAGTTGCGTTCCTGCTATACTCCACCAGATGTACTAACCTTGCCAGGTATGACAGGTACTACCCGTCCAGTTCCCACAAAGGCGCAAAGTCAAGCTCTTTACCAATTCCTTCGCAAGGGTGAGTTCCTTTCCTCTCATTTACAATATCATTTACTGACCTTCATAGCTACCATGATATCCCCTGTTCCGCCACCTACGCCAACTTCGACGTACGAAATTAAATGCCCAATTAACTGGGACCTTCCTGGTCTCCAAAGCGTGGACCTCCGTGATATTGAGATATACGAACTTCGAGAACCTTGGAACCCGACCCAATTGCCTTGGAACGAGCTCAAGGTGACCATGCTCAAGCGTTATCCACGTGGCCCCGCCTCCGAAGAAGCCTATCGCAAGCGCTTTTGGACTGCCAACCGAGCGGTATTTCTTGTGACCGGAAGGTACTACGAAAACTCGCTCACAGGTCTTGGAGCTGAGAAGAAGAAATGGAATGTGCTCGTCCCAAAAGCCGCCAGCCCTACAAATAACGCGCAAGGACCCCAGGATCAAAAAAAAAGCAAGGGCCCAGTGATTAAGTATGAAGGTTCTTCATTTCAGTTTCGTATTAGAGAGGGTTCTAGCCGAAATAGGATCACCCGTGATGTCCCTCTAGACCTGGCCAAGGAGATCTCGCCGATCGTGAAGGAACTTGTTGAGCAACACCAAATACATCATATGGAGATTGAGGCCTCTGTTGATATTGCTGATAAGTGGATCAGCTTCTTTGTGACAGAGCCCCGAGACAGGCTACCTACTAAGCTCCAGGTTATGGTCAGAGAAAGGGATGAGCACTGGATCTTCGAGGACCTCGCCACTTTCTCATGGACGATGAACGATCTTTTCGCCGCAGACGAGTTAGCTTCTAAGATGCGTGCTTCTGGAGTCAGAGACCTGATCATCAGCAACTGGAGAGTACTCATGCACGAGGAGAAGCAACTGGTCGATTCTTACAGGTCTGGCGTTCGTGATTTCCACGACCTCCCTGCGCAACCTGTAATCCGCATGCTAGACTTTGAGCCCCATCACATGAATGAACTTTGGGCCCGTGCTGCTGTGAACGACCCAGCTCGCAAGTTCTGGCTTGACTTGCTGAAGTCGAAGGGCATTGTTGGAGCTCAGAAGATTGTGGCTGAGTGGGACGAATTCTGTACGGACTTTCAACTAGACTGCGTCGATTTCCTCGAGACTGGGTTCAATGTCGAGATCGAGCGTCATGACGCTGCCGCCGCTGATACCGAAGAGAGTCATCTAGCCGTTGGGCCGCTGAGACCTGTTCAGTCAAAGCTTGCACAGTCCACGACTCCAGATAAACTATCTGCTCAAGACGCCTCCTTCCACGATCCCGCGATGGTGTGGACTGAGAATCAGCAGCAGTTTTGCTTACTCTACCACAACCATTCCCCTAAAGAAACCTGCAAAAATCCATTGCAGCTTCTCGTAGGCATGGGAAACGACAGTGACGAGCAGCTTCCCGTCTCCAGGCCTTCCCACCACGTGAAGGTGGTGTTCCGTGGTGTCCAGTACATGATCCAGAACCACACCCAGCTCCCCAAGCGTGAATTCTGCGACCTCCCAGCAGTGTACCCAGAGTGGGATTGGCACAAAATCCGAGCCGTCAACGACTACCAAGCAGTGCCGGAACAGCATAAGCTGAAGCGCTGGAGGCGACGGATGGATCCCTCCCCCGTCTACTTCATGCAAGTTGGGAAGGGTAACTACCCTTCCCAGGATCCCGACAACCGGTTCCCCAATCACCCTGGATACCGCCTTGGCGAGCTGTGGAATCCGTCTGCAGATGACCAGAATGGCGATTCCATCATGTCTGACATCGAAGAATGACGGGATTGACGATGTGGCTCTGGAGGCTGAGCGCCGACGACGGGCGCGTCTCGAAGGTCTGGAATACGATCCTTAAGACAAAGAAGAAGTATTCGCTAGTGTGGAGACTGTAGAGTATCTCTCCTCAGACTCTTCCAAAGTCTATTGCTGGATTGATTCTCTCATTTACCACAGTATCCTAGTGGTACCATCGACAACGACATACGCGTTTCCTTTTTCATTGCACCAGCACAGCTCACGGGATCACGGAACAGCTACTGCATACTAGTGATAACACCGCTATCTTGCGCCTCGAAGAGAGGGTCATCATTTTCATCATTCAATAGCTGAGTTCAAGGTATTCTTCGCATTGCAGGGCCATTATGTGGAAGGACAGCATCTCGGTGACAGCATTAAATACCTCGCTCCAGGACAAATCGAGATATATGCATTGTATTTGAACATTGTATTTGTCTTTTTTAGAATTAGTAACGTATTGCGTTAAAGCATATCATGGACGCGTATTACATAGCAGCAATCTATATAGTTAGCGAGGGTTACATACATGCATCAAGAACTTTGAGTCGGTTCGCCTCTTTGCAATTGTCCTATTTGGGCCTCGTATCTTTAAGTTCTCTTTGAGAAATAGTCTAGGCGCTTTTTTAACGGTACGCTCAAGACCACTATAACATTGTCATGCAAGAGCTAGTCCCAGATCTTCATTGTGATAAATCTCCACTTTTGAATTCAATTAACGTTTGCTCGTCTTGTTTGTTGTTAATCTCCTACATGACTTGTAAGATTCTTCTAGTTCCTGTCATGTTCTAGTTTTTTAATTCCGTATGACTATCGCTTCGGAAATATAAATTGATGATCGTTTACATAGTACAGTGCAATCTCGCAATTACCAAGTATCACGTGCACAAGCCTTCACATGGACTTCCGCTCATCCATTCCAGCCTCCAAGCACATTTAACGACTCCCAAGCAGTTTCATCACCATCCTATATTCTTATCTCTAAGTATTAAGATCCTCCAACGTCCTATTCCTCCTCGAGTCCGTCTCTCAGCAAGCCCTCCTTTGATTGGTCTAGACCTTGCTCTGCCCTGCCGCTTAATTGGGAAATAAATTTGTTGGGTCTCATCTCTCTACTCCCAAATTAAGTACAACTTGAGAGCTCCCATTCCGGGTAGGGAACTGCGAGGTCTTAATTACCAACTTCAGAGCGTGCAGCGGCAGTTACGACTGCCCCACGGAGGATTAACAATCTACGAAACCTGGAGCGAGTGTTGGATTTAAGTACGTGGGATGGTGTGCGTCGCGAAGTTCCTGGATAGTTCAATCACCACTGATAAGTTCCTTGGGCTGTTCACTGACAAGTTTGACGATTGCGACGAACGAATATGCGCTGGATCGCTCCTCTCAATGCGCTCGCCCTTTTGGGTGCTGCCAGTGCCCAGCAGGCGCATATGATGCGTTTTGCCTGCTCAAAGTTGGTCGTCGAGCGTCTGGATCCTCTGGTCAATCCGGGAATGATTGGAACACCGCATGTACACCAGATTGTTGGAGGGAATAGCTTTAAGGCGGATATGAAGCCTGTGGAATATGATTTGCCAACACAGTCAACATGCACGAGCTGCACGGTATTCATTCCTGAGTCTCTTGGGCAGTTCTAATGCTAATTTGGAATGCAGTTTGCTGAAGGTAACTATGATCGGATTTAGATATGAGTTCTGGCTAACGAATTAGACTTTTCCAATTACTGGACGGCGGCGCTGTACTACAGAGCAAGAAATGGAACATACAAGCGAGTCCAGCAGTTCGAAAACGGAGGTCTGAAGCAGAACCAAGGAATGACCGTGTACTACATTCCACCGTATGATGGGGTTAGCAATGTCACAGCCTTTAAGCCAGTGAGCCTTCCCCCTTGACCTACACTTGCACTGCTACTGTGCGAAACCTTGTGCCTAGATCTAATTGCTCCACCAGGGTTTCCGCATGCTTGCCGGTAACCCCACCCTTCGCAGCACCGAAGGCGAATCCCGCGGTATATGCCACCGCTGCTTCGGTGCTAATTTCGAGCCTTTCGGCGGCGCCCCCTGCACCGGAAACGATACCACGCATCTCCCGGACCAGTTCTGCGAGGGTGGAATCCGTACCCAGGTTACATTTCCGACGTGCTGGGATGGCGTGAACCTCGATTCGCCTGACCACCAATCGCATGTTGCTTATGCGACTATTCCGTTCGAGCCGTATGCGGATCCTATCGTTACGCGTCCCTATACACCGGCGCTGCAGAGGGGAAAGTGTCCGGAGACTCATCCTGTGCACCTGCCGCAGTTGATGTATGAGATTATGTGGGAGACGCAGCCGTTTAATAAGAAGGAGCTGTGGAATGAGGATGGGAGTCAGCCGTTTGTGTTTTCCATGGGCGATGCGTACGTGAAAATCCGTTCTTAATATCGATTAGATCAAATCACTAACTTGGATTTATAGCACCGGCCACGGAAACCACGGTGATTATGTCTTTGGCTGGAAGGGTGATAGCCTTCAGCGCGCAATCAACGCTCGTTGTGACAATGATCATTGCAAGGAGTTGGTTCGCCAGACTGACGAGGAGGCGATGAAGTGTAATGTTGAGCAGTCGATGAAGGAAGATGTTGAGGGCTATGAATGTAAGTCACTATCAGAATCAACTAATAATCTGAGCCCGTACTAATGTTATCAACCGTAGGGCTTGAGACTCTTCCCGGAGGTGTGCAAATTAACTAGAGGAGTTTGTTACGGCGTGGGGTGGGAAGGACTTAGACTATTATTAGCCCATCTGATTCTACGCCAGATATTCATTGCGATTTGGCAGCCCATAGATTTGCTCTCTACATTGTTCAGTCCGCCATATTCCACAGATATTCACTCCCGTCTTTACGGAACAGCCGATTCCACACTAAGACATTATGTAGTCACATGTCACAGAACTAAGTCGAAAACTTCATTGTTTGTTCACAATATGTTTGCATGAAACACTTTATAAATTTGTCAACTCCCCCTCCAATGCCTAGAACACGACAAACCCGTGAACAAAATCATCTCACAGACAGTCATGCCACACACCGAAATCGACGTTCTCCGCAAGAGGATGGAGACGATGCTGACGGAAGCTAAGGCCTCTGGTCATGGAATCAAGAACATCATTCCCAAGGAAATGCAAGACGATTTCTATCATCTGAGAGAGTTGAAGGCAGCAAAGGAGTACATCAAGGAAGGAGAGGAGCGCGCAAAGAAGCTTCAAGAGGAGAAAAGCGAACTTGCAAAGCAACTTTCAGCAGCTAAAAAGGCCGTAGAGGAGTTACCAGAAGATCACAAACAGCTCAAAATCGACGTTGGCCAGAGGGAGCTCGAAGTGACATACTACAAGGGGCTTATGAACGCCGCTGAGGCACGCGCCAATAACTTTCAGCAGAAGTGGCTCTGTTCGGTGAAGGAGCAGGCTCAATCCGACGAGAAAGATAACAGAATCGAAACGCTAGAATTGGAGTGCACGGAACACAAGGCCCTGATCTACAAACTGACCAACGAGAACCAAAAAGCCACGGACGTCTTCGAGATGCTTCGCGACCAACACATGAACGCTTTGGAGCAGAAGGAGAAGAGACTCATGGAGTTGGAAAAATCCATCAAGGAAACCAGAGACTACTCCAAACACATCGAAGAAGAAAACGAAGGTTTCGAGGCAGCATATAACGACCTTGTACGGCGCCTGGAAGCTGAGAACGGAGACTGCGCTACAGCACTGAACAAGGCCGCTGAGTGTATTCGCAACATGGAAAAGGAGCAATGCGCAGCTGTGTCCGAGACGGTTATCTTGCGTCGATTCTTTAATCGTTGTTTCTCTATCTTATCGATTCACCAGGGGATTTTCCAGCAGCTACTCAACAATGACCAACAGAAGGTGATCTGGCTGCCAGACACACTCGAAGGTGAACTGAACTCTTCATACAAGGAGTGCGAAGCATTCAGGTACGTTCACGAAGCTTTCGAGAACGAAGGGATTCAGCAGGATATGGTCCGGGACGAGCTTTTGGGTCTCGCAATCTCTGCGACCCGGATGCAGCAGTTGCTGGGAGCTATTTCAGGGGATGTTTCACATTTTCTGATCGCGCTGCGTCAGAAGCCTGACTTGTGGCTGGCTATGCGTACGAAGTTTGGGATGTTTGTGCGGAAGTAAGATTTGGATGGAATTTGAAGGGAGAAGGGTGTTTTACCATCATTTCTTAAGAATCTTGATTTAGAGCAGAAGTAATTACGGGAACTTCAAGACTAATGCTTGTTATTTCATGTCGTCGGGGCGGTGTAGAATGTAAATATCTATCTGAATATAATATGCTTTCGGGACCATTCTAAATTGTTCATCCCTATTATGATCTTGTTTTCGCTTATCAGCCATTGGTCATCGAGTAATAGATTTTATTCTAGCTATGGCGTTTAATCAATTCGGAATCGGTCGGAGACCTCATTCCTTGGACTTATTTAGGGAGAATCCTTTGGCCTTACCTGGTAAAATTTGTTACCTCTGCGAAGGGAAGTTTCATATTCATGTGAACTGAGTACCGTGGATATTTTAGGAGAACCTTAGGATTCAGATGTCGTCGGGTGGACCGGATGGGCGATGATGGGTTCTGTGAAACGAAAGTTGCAGGTAGCGAAGCAGCACAACAAAAAGATTCCACGATCCGCGCCAATCGAGAAATGGTGCCGAACTAACATAGAGAGTATCCGAGTGGATCATCTCGAAAATTTGATGCACATCACTTACGCCGCGAAACTAGAGCCAGATAAGTCAAAGATCGCGATGATAGAATAGAGATTTTTTGGCAGGCTAAGCCTGATTTGGGCACCTGATTCTGTGTCCTACCTCGCGTGTCATCAAGGACCTATCAAGAACATCTTTGTCTCCTGCAGTTCATGGCCAATATTGTATGCGTGATATGTCTCATTTCTGTGTTTGTTATGACCACCCACAATCTCCGCGCATCTTGCGTAATGCCTGCTTATCAACGTGCGCGATGCGGGGCCGATCGGATAGCTATCTCAACTGTTGACATCGGGTAGGTGTAAGCGGGCCTCAGCTTGCAGAATATGCAGGTACAAATATAATATCATGCTCCTTTCCTGGGATCATCTTTCGTCTTACTTCCTCGTCTCCTCGGCATCATCATGGCACCTTTGGTGGTCACATCTGTCGTCATCCTCCTCGCCCTCGGCAAGACGTCATGGGCGCAGAACGAAAGTATCTGCGACGCACAGCAAAACATGTCATGTGCCCTGGCAATCGACCCGCTTCAGAATCCGTATCCATACTACTTTCCAGAGGAAACCAGAGCAGAAACTCCAGCGCTCTTTCCGGTACCGAACTGTCACGGCATCACCCTGGAAGAAGCGACGATCGACCAACTCCAAGATTACATGAGCAGAGGGACTTTAACGGCTGTGAGCCTTCTGAAGTGCTATCTCAAAAGAGCGCGACAGGTAGATGAGTATATTAACTCGATAATCGAGCACAATCCTGACGCCATGGACATCGCAATTGCTTTGGACGGCGAGCGAGCAGCGGGAAACGTTCGCGGTCCGCTGCACGGCATTCCGTTCATTGTAAAAGATAATATTGCGACCAAGGATCAGATGGAGACGACGGCGGGGAGTTGGATGCTACTGGGGAGCGTCGTGCCAAGAGACGCGTTTGTAGTAGCAAAACTGAGGCAGGCGGGGGCGGTGCTGATGGGCAAGGCAACGCTGAGTGAATGGGCGGATATGCGGTCGAACAACTACTCTGAGGGTTATTCTCCACGCGGGGGGCAAGCAAGAAGTCCATACAATCTCACACTCAATCCTGGAGGTAGCTCGTCAGGAAGCGGCGCTGCTGTGGCCGCGAACGTAGTTTCATTTGCCCTCGGCACGGAAACCGATGGCAGTGTGATCAATCCAGCTGAGCGGAATGGAGTTGTTGGTATCAAGCCAACAGTTGGCCTCACATCGAGGGCTGGCGTTGTTCCCGAGAGCATACACCAAGATACCGTTGGCACGTTCGGCAAGACTCTGCGCGACGCAGCTTACGCATTCGATGCCATCCATGGCGTTGATCATAGAGATAACTATACGCTTGCACAAGAGGGAAAGACACCACTCGGAGGGTACTTACAATACTTGACCAACAAATCCGCCCTCCAGAACGCAACCTTCGGTATCCCATGGAATAGTTTCTGGGTGTACGCGGACGAAGAGCAACAAGCAACTCTCCTATCCCTCATTTCCCTAATCGAATCCGCTGGTGCTACTATCATCAACAATACCGAGCTTCCAAACTACGAGACCATCGTTTCCCCTGATGGCTGGAACTGGGACTACGGCACAACGCGCGGTTTCGCCAACGAATCTGAATACACAGTCGTGAAAGTCGACTTTTACAACAACATTAAAGCGTATCTCTCCGAACTCGACAACACGAATATCCGCAGTTTGGAAGACATCGTCGCGTACAACTACGCCAATGACGGTAGCGAGGGTGGGAACGCATGGCCTCTTGGAATCCCCGCATTCTACTCCGGCCAAGATGGCTTCCTCGCCTCTCTCGAAACGAAGGGTATCATGGATGAGACGTACTACCAAGCCCTTTCATTTTGTCAGCGCAGCACGAGGGAAGAGGGCATCGACGCCGCACTTGCAAATAATGGACGGCCATTAGATGCGATCCTCGTGCCTCCAGACGTCGGCCAAACTTATCAGATTGCTGCGCAAGCCGGTTATCCAATGATTACTCTACCTGCGGGCGTGCATTCGGATACAGGAATGCCATTTGGGCTCGCGCTGATGGGGACCGCGTGGAGCGAGGGGAGTTTGTTAAAGTGGGCAAGTGCGATTGAGGATTTGCAATTTAGTAATAGTGCGGCGCCAAAACGAACCCTTCCAAAATGGTATGGGTACTTAGAACGTAATATTCCGGTAAGAAACCTATAATTGGGGATAGTGTGGGGATCAAATAGTGAACCCCGAGGTTGTCGTAAACTTAATGAATGCCAGTTACTTTAATAGTTCCAACGCCCCTCTATTCAACTTTATATGAATATGCAAAGGGAGCACATGTTAGTGTGCTTCCGATCCAGCACCACTTCACTAAATTAACAGAGGAAGTACGTTCTACCAAATGCATGCATCATGCCCTGTCTCGTTCAGCCACGCCTTGGTCATGTCCTTTTTCGCGCTCATCATAATAGTCAGAGCTCAAAGTCTTGTCATCCACGAACGGACCTCATTCAACCGTCGGTATGTGGAGTCATAAAGTATATGTCACTCTGCAACCTGTCAACGCTACATTTGCTCATATAAATAGGTACATGTGATTTCCATGCTGGCCTCATCTCCATCAGGTTTCCAGGGCTACATTGGTTTGCATCTCAAAGGACATAAGCACAAGTAGTCATAATTCATGAATGGGACTTGCAATACGTCCCTCGGATAGCACTTTGTCAAACAAAGAAATAGGCGGCAGGCACATAGAGAGCTCTTCAGATACCTGAATCTAAACTCGGAGCACCTCATGGCAGTTCGAGCTTTTGTTTTGCTCTATACGTGCGTCTTCTATCATATATATACTATTTTCAGCTCGCGTCATTATTCGTTTTGGTTTATCAAGTTTGGCTTTTGCCCATGAGTCGTAGTCTTATTCCTAGATGCGTATCTCTAGCCTCGATTCGTAGCTTCACATAGCATAGTATATCACAGCTACCAAAACTTCATACCCAACTAGGCTTCCTATTACGTCGCTCATTACTCTTCAGGAAACTAGACCTATCTTTCATTTAGAGAGATACTCGATCATCCATATATCATGTTGGTCTGTCACTATCTTAATTAGAAAATATTCAAGCGTCAGGCCTATAATGACTATGTTGTCCGTAGTCTTATACCATGATTCACCAATTATTTTTCTAGATAGTGAGTCAATAGAAAGTATATAAAGTTTTGATACTTTCCCATTCTCTCCTTTGTTCACAATACCTTATACAATCGCATGCCGAATTTATCGCTGAAGACCTGCATTATCTCTGAAACTCTATCTCTTGACCTTTACGCTACTGCGATTGTCATAAACGAAATAAACATTACTCAACGCATTTTCTCACTCAAAGTCTGGATTATCCAGGCTTTTTTTTTCACTACTTTCCTTTAGTACCTTGGTGGCAACCCAGACTCTTCGATATACGTGTGAACGATGGATCCCTTAGAATTAGATCCTCGCTACAAAGCAGGAATCCGCGGTAGGTGAGCACTATAGCTTACAAACATAAGGCTCATAAAAGGGACAGATTTCCTAGAGGTTCTCTATCCAAGGCGGGAAGACGACCTTCATGTGATCGTAGTCAAAGTGCCAGTCATTCACGCATGCGACAGAGATGAACGACTGTATACAACTAGTACTATCGCTCTTGTCCGAAACAAGGTGACAGGAGAGCTACTGCTGTCTAGCGATCCAGGGCATCCCCCGCTACAACGGCTGTATTCTATTCTGCAATTCTTAGCAGGAGAAAATATTTCAAAAAGATCCGAACTTCATCATACTGTACGAGAAGCCTTCTATTTGGCCGAGGAGATGGAAAACATGGAGGAAACTGTCAAGAAAAAGAACGAAACAAGGAAAGCTAAGCGGGAGGCAAGAGATAGGGCCAAAGGAGATGATACTGATGAAAATATGGAATAATATGCCTTCACTCTTTACTAATTTGTGGCTGGGTTTAGAAGACTAAAACGATCGCGTGTGCTCCAGCTGTATTTGGGGTAATTGATAGCACAATGATACTGTCCATGGATGGTTAAGGCTTGGCTTTATCTGAATTTATCTAAAGACTCCTCCTTTATACTATTTTTCATTGGAAGGGGATTCAAAGCTATGTTAATACTTGGTTATGAAATTGAGTTTTATAACTCTCTACATTTTCTTATTGATTCATTTTGCTACCGGGACGTATAAAAATATCTATCTCTTGTCTAACATCATATACGTACAAGTATTTCTGGCAACTGCTTAAAGAGCTCAATGTCCAAATGTTTCAACTAGTAGCATAACATAGTAACAACAACTTCTTTTAGAAGAAGCATCGGAAGAGAACTAGCTATGCTAGAAGCTCTAACTTTCTCGTGAACGGTTTCTGATCGGATATCACTAAGAGCCTGTCTTCCGAGTGCAGACGAGAAAGTACCAAGTTAAAAGATAGATTTCAAAGGAGAGACATTTACACTAATAAATATATATATCGTGATTACAATGCAATAACTAACTGAAAGAATACCTTCACATGGTTCCAGGAGGTAGGCTAATTGTCGCACGGCGGACCAAAACGAGGCTTGCCTCACTTTCTCGCCCTTCAAAACTAGTCAAGGCTGGACTCGTGGCACGACAACATCAACCCAAAAATGCCTCAAAGTTGGAAGATGAATTCAAATATAATCGCAGTCTCTTCATAGCTCAATTGTCGACTCTTTTCTTTTGTATTTCTCTTGTTGCGTTCTAGTGGTAGCGAAATCGCCGAATCATTCCTAGTATTAATCACGAGGTATGACATTCAAATACTCTATGTCTCTACTTGACTCCCGGTTTTATTTAGAGAATCTACTATTGTTCATAAATCATGTTGACGATGAAAGAATTCTTAGAGTCACCTGTGACGCAACATGCCAAGCTCACTACTCAAATAGCGACTCATATATATATTGAAGAATCATCTTTCATTTCTATAACTCCTAGCATTACAAACAAATTCTAGAACTAAGATCAACATACTAAAGAAGAATCAGTACTAAACTTTGCAGTTTAACTTCACAAGAACGTCACGGAAACGCAGAAAGACAAAAGGAGCTCTAGAACACAAGAGCGAACGGCACCTCAGCCAAGTCACCGTAAATACTATACATTCAAAAGGAGACGAGTGTGCCGTACAGTAAACATGAACGTTCTATTTATTCATTTTGATCTAACTAAGCACCCAGAAAGATGTGCCCACCTTCGGAAGGTTCGAGAGGGTATTCCGACAAAAGCTATAGAAGTTATCAAAGTCCTACTAGCCAAACACCGGAGAACTATGGAGCCCTTGTGCCTAGATTTAACAGGACACCAGATATTCCTGACGAACCCGACTCCTATTGGGCTGATGTCGATGGCAATATTATCGACGAAGATGTAAATAGCGAAGCCGCGAACGGTAAACCAAGACGAAGTCGAGATTATCGAGATCAGGGCTATACCTCCTTTGCAGAAGAGAAGACTCATCCTAGAACTCGGGCATACCCAAATACACATGGCCAATTTCGCAGTGCCCAGTATTCAAGGACCAAATACCAGTCGGAAGCAAACAGTCGAGACTACGGATACTATGCTGAAGCAGATTTTGATCCCAGTGGAAGCTATTCCAGGCAACCCCGTGCGCATTGGAGACAATCTCGGAATATGCGCCGACAAGCAGACGAGAGACAACCAAACGTCCATGAGACTCGTGGAGGCGAGGGGATATTTCGAAGCCAAGAGTACCCGTACAGTGAAATGGCATACAAAGACCAAGAGAAGTTTAAAAGATGGAGATGGGAAGAACAGCAGCAGGAAGAGCAAAACAGACGGGAGATAAGTGCAGAGATAGCTGAAATTGAGTTGAAGACCCGGCGCATGAAGGCAGCAAGAATCGAGCTTAGCTCAATGGGCACAGAGCAAGACTTGATACAACAACAGATCGATAAGTGTAAGTCTTGGATTTATTTTCCAACGTTTATGGCTGACATTATGACAGTGAAGAAAGAACAAAGGTCTTACCGGCGCAAAAAGACAGTACAAGAAATAAGAGACACATTGAAAGTAAGAAGCTATACTGATTTTGACTAAATGTATCTAATAGTTGGATAGCTAGACGAGTAAGATGATGAAAATGATCGGGTCCACGAGAAGCACATATGTGTCGGTTGATATTAGCGGGGAATACCTAGATATCTACAGAATGGCTATTATGGCCAAGGATACCCGAGACTTCTTTCAATATCGATTTGTATTTAAATGTACTTATATGCGCGTAATCCTGTTTTATCTAGGACACAATTTTCTGTAGAAAGATCAATGCAGATCGAGTTAATCAGTTCAGATTTCACGCCAACAGTTGGCATTTCGTTGTGACTTGTCAGGCCTATGTGACTCTTCTCCAGTGAGGTGGTAACCTTGTAGTTTTGGAGCTTTTCATTCCAAGATTCTCCTTACGCAGTATACTATAGCCTTTTGAGCAGAATATTGGTCGTAGCTATATTCCTAACCCTATGAGGCGCACTCTGTAAGCCACGAATCGTTCCCAAAAGATATACCCCAAACAGCGTATAGCAACGCAATGAGTCTCCCTATGTGAGTCTCAGTACCAGCTCCAGAAAGACGTGTCAAACGTGCAGGCAGAGATCAAGCCACAAGCTGTCATCCGGTTAAGCAAAGGTAAAAGGCGATATCGTATTCCGAAAGTTCAAGTCCACACTAGTTGATTTATTAGAGCCAAGTAACTTTAAATATGAGACCGTCCTTTTTCAAGTCTAACTTTTGCTGTAAAAGAAAAGTCAAGACATATTGCTTACTCTCCGCGAAGTCACAACTGAAACGCAAGTCGTCCTTGTAACTGGTAAAGAGTCACAATGAACTGTGTATAAATTTCGATTCTATGATTCCCTTACCTCTTCCATTCTATTCAAATCTATACCTCTTTTCCTTTTCACTAGAACAAGTTCTTATTTCACAAGTGTCTTTTTATCTACCAGTGTGTATTGAATTCAGTAGGACGTTAACCACTCGACACTCCAAAGCGACCTCAGGAACTCGCAGCATAATCCGCAGGCCATGGATCAAACAGGCCCCAATGACGACAGTCCCACTGATAATTTGAAGCTTGAAAAAGCAATCGAAGGTTAGTGCAGTTGCTTTCCTTGCGATATCTTTATGCCATTATAGTAACGATCAGTGCAGATATGGCTCAACAACTTAACTGCCGCGATTCAGCATCCCCTCTTGAATTTAAAGTCAGACCCCACATGTTCAATTCTCGAAAAGTTCAACGCCACAGCCGTACTTTAGTGGTGGTTAATGAACACGGAAACAGGAAAATACTTCAGAAATCCGAAAATTATCCCAATGATCGCGATCCATTACTTGAATTGTCCCGGGCGCTGCAGGAGAGATTGACTAAAAAGGGCTCAGGATGTCAATGCTTTTTCTGCGTTCCCGATGCCTCGACTTCATCAAGTGCCGCCGAAATACTATTACCTGCTGGGTCCCCGTCTCTTTTCGATCCTGGGCCATCGATCTCACAGAGGCATTCCAGAGAGGGATCACCTTCTGCACCGTACATATCATCATCTGATTCTTCTATCGACTCGAATCTTGCTTATGGGAAAGCCAATGTGGTAGCGTGGGAACCTGACGACCAAGAAGACTCACAGCAAGCTGGAAAGGGCAAGTATGTAATCAAGGACATGCGGGATGACGCTAATGATAAATATTACAAAAATTTGGAGTCAAAAGTCCACAAGTGGAACGATGGAGGTTAGAACTTTGGAAAATAGAACCACTTTCAGAATTAGATCAATGCCAAAATTTCACTTCACGGAGAAGCATATAGCGAGATATGTCCTTTATAGTGTTATGTATTTCCGGTTGATCGGTCTTTGATGTTTTAACTCTCCTTTCATGGTCTGTAGGTGCCGTGACTAGTAGCGTACATTATTCTGCACTCTAAATTATAAAGTTGAGCGTCCCAGGGTAGTCATCGTCGTCAAGCCATGATCACAGGGCAGCAAGATAAGCTCGGACCAATACTGCACTCACACTCTACACAAGACAACAATAGTCACCTAGACATGTAGTACCCTTGGGTATTATGCAGAGTTTTGGGCTCATAGTAGAGTTGTCGATCCCCCTCTTTTTGAGGCATGTATCACCCCTACAACACTTCGCTTACTTCAAGCTCATCCTAGGTATGTCAGCACGAGATTTCATGAGAATACATACAAGACAGACCTCAAACTCTCCAGGCATAATAAGTCCCTTAATTCCCCAACTCTTCAAACCTGGATGCCCCCTAACATAATCTCTATACTCTGGAGCTCCTGGCCTCACCACATTATCAGCCACCACAATTCCACCGCTCTTCAATAACCCAAGCTCTTCGCAAACCTTGAGATCCTGGGTATACAGCGTCTCCACATGATCGAGGAACAAAAAGTCGATATGGTCCAGCCTGCCGTCGGTTTTGAAGCCTCGGAGTGACTCCTCAGCGGGACCTGTAACGACGGTGACGATGTCGGAGAGTCCAGCGATGTTTATGAGCTCTGTTGCGATGGCAGCAAATCTGGGCTCGAACTCAAGGCTCCAGAGGTGAGGCGGACTATCCGTTGCGGCATTTCGGCGCATTTGATCTGCGAACAGGATAGCCGAGTACCCGATGTATCCACCCAGCTCGACGAGGACCTTTGGTTTCCTCTCGGCGACGAGATCAGACACGATGCGGCCTTTGTTGCTCCCGATGTTGATAAGGAATTCCTGCTGATACGCGAAACCGTCTATTGCCTGGAGTAGCTTCGATGGGTTGTGATGCATCGATGCAAAATCTGGGTGGCCTTTGATGTACACGAGCAGCGACTCTTCTCTGCCATCGTTCCACTATATACTTTAGCGGATACTCAGACATGAAAGAAGAGGAGTTTGAACCTCTGTGTAGTTTGCATCTTTGAATTGTTTCAGAGACGGGTACTTCTCATATATAGTCTGGGGTTCGGTAGATGACATTATGAGAAAAGCTATGAAGAGAATGTATGAGAGCAGGAATAGAAAGGGGCACTGGTTGATCTTTCTTTAATTTATACTTTGTTGTGTAGCGACTACTTCGGCTGACAAATTCGGCTTACGCGAATAAGAACTCAAAGCTATCATCCTTCTGTTAATGTGTAAGCACTCCAAGGGTCCTGGGGTAAAACACTGTAAACTCTCCTGAGCTGCCGTTCTATCTCTCTTGTTGCTTCTATAAAATAACCTGAATGGTCTCAACTCTGACCTTGATGTAGGAGAAGTCTTTTTGATTTTACAACACGAAAGTCACTCAGGGGCCATACATCTAAATTTCCGGCAGGACAAAAGGTGATATTACCTAGAGGTACCAAAACCAATACAAAATGCATATTACGCTGTTGTATCTGCCACAGTGCCTATCCTCTGAAGGAACTTGAGCCAGTAAGGTACCAAAGCTATCTTTCAGCGAATCTGGTTGTGACCGGTACGCATGGGACAGAGGGTTGCACCACCGAACCCCTCAAATTGCTGATTAATTTTTCAGCCAATGGGATCTCGTTTGATTTCCAAAAATAATAATACCTTTTTCAAAACTGATTAGCCCAATCCAGGATATGGCCGAAAACTTCAAGAAGATACGTTAACGAAGTGTACGAACTAAAGAACCAATAGCTACACATTCTTCCGCCAGACCAATGGACTTGTTTAGGGGACAGTTAGACAACCCCCGAGTCCAGTTCGATCCACCTCGCAGAGGAAACAATTGTCTTTCTCATAGCTAGAATTTTTCCAACACCCATACTGCAAAACCACGTCGACCTGCTAAAAACGCATATGAACTTTTTAACAATGATCAATCCATAGTCCCGCCGTACCATGCCCCTCCACCAACAAATCCACCCCATGCTCCACACACCCCAAATCCAGCCCAGACCAAATATCCACAGCATGATAACTCTCACCGCCCTTCAACTCCGGAATCTCGTCCCAAACCGCCGATTTAGTCTTCCCGTCCGCGTACGGATTGAACATGAGCACCAGAGTCCCGTTGCTGACACTGGACGGGCCGCTCCAGAACTCGGCGGGGAACGAAGCGTTGAAGGTCCAGTCCGGGTTCGTGCCCCATTTGTACGGCATGGCGGGGCGTCCGACGACGGGGTCCTGGTTGAAGGAGAGCAGGTATTTGTTCTTGAGGACGTCGAGTTCGGGCCGCGAGATCTTGGCGAGATCCGTGCCGATGAGGAGAGGGCTCTTCATGGCGGCCCATAGGGCAAAATGCGTCTTCGACTCGGCGAGCGAGATGCCGTTGCCGACTTCTAGCATGTCGGCGTCGGGGTGGCCCCAGAAGTCGACGTGGTGTAGGTAGAAGCTGTTTTGGTTGAGGATGGAGAGGATGCGGGACCAGCTGGGGTCGATGTCGAAGGACATGCGCCAGGAGGAGGCGGTGTCATTGCCCCATTGGTTGACGCCGGCTTCGCCCCATTCGCATAGGGAGTAGAGGATTGTGCGGGGCTGGGCGAGGAGTGCGTCGCGCATGGTGGTGTAGCGGGCGTGGGTGTGGGATTGGGTGTAGTCGTAGTCTGGAGGGCAAAGACCGTTTGTATTTGTGCCTGGGTCGTCAGCGAGGAGGGGGCGCGAAGGCGGAAGACAACTTACAAGTCCCATTGACGAGATCATCTCTATTCTCCGGTACACACGCCTTGCACTCATCCGTGAGCTCCTGTGGAAAGTTGCAGTTGTCATACTTTAGGTAGTCGACTCCCCATTCAGCCCAAGCAGCAGCATCAACAGATTCAAAGCCTAGGGATGCTGGATACCCGGCACAGGTCTTGATTCTCGTTAGATTTATGCATCGCATTAATTCAACAGGAGGCTCACTGTAGTGCCTGCGCTGCTGTAAATACCGAGTTTGAACCCCAGTTCGTGGAGGTATCTAGCTGTGTGGCTGATGCCGTTCGGGAAGCGTGTGGGGTCGGGAATGATGCGGTTCGTGACTGGGTCTCGATGGTCTTTGACGCTCCAACAGTCGTCAATGTTGATGTATTTGTAGCCCACATCCTACTGAAGTTAGTGGTCGTATTCAGGATAGGAAAGGTGTGTTCACCGTTAATCCCAAGTCGATGAATTGCCGGCCGGTATTGAGAATTTGTTCTTCATTTATGTCGCAATGGTACGCATTCCAGGAGTTCCACTGGAGGGAAGTGAGTGCTTGGACTTTGGACACATGATGTTACACGTACACCCAATACTGGAAGCTTTCCAACATTATTATTTAGCACAAGGGGTGCTCCAAAGGGAAGAAAGACAAACAAGAGCGAGTAACGAGAAATCATAATGGCGACAATGGTAGTGACTGGTAATCAGGTTGAAGAAGTATATGTTGATCTTAGTTCAAACAAACGAGGAATGCGCCCTTTTAACAGGAAGCATTTGTTTTTGGCAGTACCTTGTAGTAGGGTAGTTTGCTACTTATGACATGATCTTCCTCTAAAGAGTAATGCTGGGGTATACATGACTATGAACTCGGGGCCGAGGGCAAGTGGCTCAGATCTTTTATATGAGTTCTAGTCCGACAGAATAAACCGGGGTGATGAGAATTGCTAGGCGCCTATATAGAGCACTAGGGGGGAAAGGGCAAATGAATGTGGGGAGAGCCGAGTATGCTTAATTTGCGAGTTCCGGGCTGACGTGAACGTTTGGAACCAGGGGAAATGTCCGACTGGTCAGAGCAGACGGGTTGTTGTTTTATTCGCTAGAAAGGAAGCGCTTGAAATACTACAAACAAGAAAGGGAAATGGAGATGGTCATATATGTATTGACTACAAAGCCGGCCCCAACGCTTGTGGGATGCTCCGGTGAGTAGGAGTTACGGTGTTTGGATTCTCCGATGACTTGGAGCTACGGTGTTTGGATGCTCCGATGAGTAGGAGCTACAGAACAGAGAAATGAGCACGAGAGGAAGGGGGAGTAGAAATAGAATTTTTGGGATATATGAAAAAAAGAGAAACAAAGCTCTTCGGATTGCTTTGTTTATTTTCCACCTCCAACGAACATGTCAATTCGTAAGAAGGTAAAGTATGGCCTTCGGGGGCATCGCGCAGAAGCCCTCCTGCCAGATACAACAGGACTAAGTAAGGCGAAACTCAGCCGTCCTCCGATCCATAAGGTTCTACCAAAGATAGGAAATGAAATGGCGACAAGGCTGTAAGGAAGATGTGAAATGAAGCTGCATCACGGGAACAGGCGGCCGCGGCGCCCGCGCACCCGCGGCACGCGAATGATACCGGTAGCCCCTGCCTAAGCCAATCTCGAGCAAGCGCTCTCCGGCAACACTTCAAAATATCCTCGTCCGCAACACCATGGCTTCATTCTTCAAGAACCTCCAGGACACGTTCAATCCGCCCGCCACTATGCCTGCGACGATACCCACCCCTCCGCTCCACCCGTACTATCCAATTGAGGCCGAAATCATTGGATACCTTGCCAATGAGTGGAACACGCTGGAGCTCTGCTCCATGTTCGCGGCCGGGTGCACCGTCATCTTCGCGTTCACGTATGTGGTGGTGACGAGGCTGCGGCCGAACGTGTCGGTGTCAGAGCTGATCACGGTGCTGTGGTTCACTCTCTGTACGTGATGGAGAGCGCGATGCTAGAAAAGGGCTGAAGACTAACACGAACACCAGGCGGCTGCATACATCTATTTTTCGAGGGCTACTTCGCGTATAACTTCCGGCGCATGGGCGGCATGCAGGACCTGTTCGGACAGCTATGGAAGGAGTACTCGCTGTCGGATTCACGGTACCTGACCCAGGACGCTTTCGTCCTGTGCATGGAGAGCATCACCGCGGTACGTGCCATTCGGTCTGTTTAATGAGAGCATTGCACTAATATTTGAGCTCGCGAAGATCTTCTGGGGACCCCTTTCGTTCCTCACAGCCGGCCTGATCGCCGTCGACCACCCCCTGCGCTACCCGCTGCAGATAATCGTGTCCCTCGGCCAGCTCTACGGCGACGTCCTGTACTATGCTACCTGCATGTTCGACCACTACATACTCAATCTCTCGTATTCGCGGCCCGAGGCGGCGTACTTCTGGGGATACTTTGTTTTCATGAACGCCTTCTGGATTGTGATCCCCTTGATCCTGCTTTTGAATGGCGTCGGGGCGAGCGGGCGAGCATTCTCGGCATTGGCGAAGATGGAGAAGACGCTGAAGGCCAATGGGGTCAACGGGTCTGCGAAGAAGCGGCGTTGAAGGATGGCAGCAGGTATTGCGTGGGGTTGGACGTCCCAGTGGCTGCTGGGCATCGACATGGCTGGGCCTACAGGGTACTTCTCTTGCTGTGGGCGGTTAGAAGATAGAGCACGGTGTGCTAGAGACGCTGGACTGGAGCCGTTTGCAGCGCTCTTGGTAGACAGGTTTCCTTCGAGGGTATAATAATAATAATAATAGTAGGCATTTCATGCCCGATATTTCAAGATTTCGGCCGATTGCGCCCACCGCGGCCTAGCACCGGCAGCTGAACTGCAGTATCCCGGCTGTGGCACTCGATGATGCCCTCGCCCGGGGCCGGAACAGCTCACGCCTGGCTCTGGTCGCCCGGTAACGCGGTGGCTGGAAGCTGGCGGCGACGCTGACGAGCTGGCCGAGGGCTGCACCGGCACGATGCGGGCGCATGTCGACTGGCCGCAGTCCCAGGCGAGCAGGCCGTCGCCTCCATGTCGTCCACGGTCTGCATTATCGCCATTTATCGCGGTTCCGTGGGCGATTCCGACGATTTGGCGGCGCGACAGGGGGAGCTGGGCTTAGCGTGTTGTGCAAGCAAGCCTCAACACCTGGACTCGGCTCGCCAACTCGATTCGCCCGCCAACTTTGGCCGAACACAAGGCATTGAACGCAGACACGGTCCAAAGCAGACTCGCCCAGCGCATCCGTGGCCTGATGCGCTCTGCCAAACAAATATCTGCCCGCACCCCTCCCTCTATCTGCTGATGGTGGCAGCCCGCAGGTTCAGGGTAAGCCAGCCAGGCCATTTGTTGACATCCCGCCGGGCCCTTCTCCGCCCAAAACACCACCGCGCCATCACCACCGCACCACCTCCTCCGCCCACCCTCACCCTCGGCCGGCACCTACTGACTGCCCAAATGCCCTCTAGACCCCATGCCCGTCTCCCCCGCTCCTCAGGGCCCTCGAAACCCGGTCCGCCCCAAGAAAGATGGCACGCCGGCCCCGACCAAGGCCGCAATTGAGAAGCAAACAATGACGCCCATCGACTTCGGCAAGGCCATTGGCATCGACAAGCCCGCCAATGTGCGCGACAAGATCCGGAAGTGGCAGACAGACCTCGAGGCCGACGACTCGAGCGCAGAGAACCCCGTCGCATCGCCCTCCGTGCCCTCGCCTTCGCCCAAGCCGCCATCCACGCCGACTGCCAAACCCCTCGAAGAAAAACCACGCGCATCGCCTGTCTTCACTCCGAAGAAGCCCGTCGCACCCGAAGCCTCGCCCGAGCGACCGAAGAGCGCAAAGAAGCCGGCGCACAACAAGCTGGATGACGAGGTCCACGTTGCCACGGCCCCGAAGAAGCGCGTCATCAGCGACTCGCACTGGCGCAACAAAGCCGGTGGGAAGGCCGGCCACCAGGATGGCACACCGCGCCCCTCCCCAAAGCCGCTGCCCACCGCCTGGGTGCGTCCCGCTGCCCGACGAGCCGACCCCGCCGAGCCCAAGGTCACGACCCCGAAGACGCCCAAGCCAATTGTCCTTCTGTCCAAGAGCACGGGACAACGAACGCGGAGCGCGAGAAAGAGGAGACCGTCGCGGCCATACAGCTCAGGAAATGACGAGCGGGAGCGACCCTGCAGCAGTGGATCCGGCAGTGGGACAAGCCCCAAGGCGGGAGACGACGGCTTCACGTCCCCAGGCTCTCCTCCAGCTTCGACTGGCAAGCTAGAGCCTACACGATCTCGCCGCCGCCGCCGTGCCGCAACCTCTCCCAGAACATCTCCTAGAACATCTCCCAAAGGTTCTCTCTCTGCCGAGGACCTTGTGCCTATGAAAACCAGGCCCCCCCGCAAGTCAGAGACATTACCACCGAGCGAGGACCCCGCCAATGTGATCACGGTCGAGTACGAGGAACCATCTACTGTGGAGCCGCGTCGTGACGATAACCTCCGAGAAAGACGCCGAAGCCGGCCCAGAAGAGAGCACACCCGCAACGCGCTAAGCGGTCCTCGAGAACCTGTATCTACATTCCGGCCACGCTCTCGTCGGATATCGTACCAGGAAGACTTGGAGATTCGCGAGTCCGCACAATCCCCTGACCCGCCGGTCCCTGAGACGCCACCCAAGGTCTTTGGAACCCGCCTCGAAGCATGGCTCCAAACCACTCCAGATCCCTTCGTCGATGCAGAGTCCCGCAGGCGGCGATCCTCGAAGGAGTCAGTGTCTACATTGGAGTCGACCCGGAAGCCGGAGCCTTCAGACATTAGTGCGTCGACAGATTCCAAGAATGTCCCCGTGGAAGAGGCACCCGAACGCTCAAGCAATAGCAGGCGCCGAAGAAGAGAGAGGAGCGCGACTATCAAAGTAGACACCCAAGATCTAGACGCCAGACCGTCATCCACGGCCCCGACTGACGCTGATGCGCCAGCGTTGGGGAAGGATGGAGAACTTACCCCAAGCCCAACACTGAAGCGCCGCGGTGCGAGCTCGAGACGCGCACCATACTCGCCCACTAAGGACCGCGTCATGTCGTCTCCTCTTCGAGAGTCGACGACCATTGATGACGACGTTGCCTCATCCGCGCCGTCCTCTTCCGTGGATGCGTCGACAGCGATGGAACTTGAGAAAATATCCCTTAGACCGCGACCCGATACTGTCGCAGCGCGTCGCATGTTCCCATCTACTGGGAAGAGGCTTTCGACGATTGTTTCTGTTGAGACCTTTGCCACAAAAATGATGGCGGCTCCTTCCTCGGTAACTGAAGGGTCTGAAGCAGTGGAGACATCCGTCGAACAAAATAAAACAGACGACCAAGTGCCTGCCTCAGAGGTGGGGGACCAATTCAACATGGACACTCTTACCACGTTGAGCCGCAAAGGCACAAAGCGCAGTAGACTCGCCAGTCACGCCGACCTCATATCCGTGCTCTCCCTACCTAGGGCAGGAACGAAGAGCATTGTGTCCGCTCGAAGCATCCGAACAAACAGAAGTCGCCTGGCCACTGCCACAATAAACGACGTCATGAACGAAGTTGCTTCGGATGAGGCAAAATACATGCGTGAACTCCGGACACTGGTCGACGGTGTCATTCCCGTCCTCCTCAGTTGTGTTCTATCCAAGTCCGATTCTGCCGTCGCAGCCGGCCTGTTCAGTCGTTCAGCTCAAATCGATCCAAGTAATGTCACGAAGCCGATCGTAGACATGGGTGTTTCATTGGAACGCTTGAAGAGCTTGCATAGACGCGTTCCAAAGGACAACTCCGACGCCTTCATATCCTGGGCGCAGAGCGCGCAACGTGTTTATTCCGATTACATTAACGCTTGGCGCCTCGGCTTCCAAGACGTAGTTGTCAGTCTGGCTCCTGCGGATGAGGATCCATTCACTCCCGCAAAGGTTGTCAATGGCCCAGATGACGCTGCCCCATGGGATGAAGGCCTTCCCCAAAACGCCGAAGGATATGTTGTCAACGGAGACGGAGAGCGAGTTGATGTTGCATACATGCTCAAACGGCCATTAGTCCGGTTGAAGTATCTGGCCAAAAGCATGAAGGTGAGCCGAACATTTCGATCTTTTGAAGGTTAACATTGACCATCTTCAAGGGCATCAACCACATAAAACCATCTGAGCAGGCAGAAAAAGTAGCGAATGCCTTTCAAGATCTCGTCGCGGCCGCGCGCAAACGATCCAATGATGAACATGCTCGACTCGAGGACGAAGCGGCCTCGAATATCGACCCAACACGTGCACGAGATCCGCGAAGTTTAGCGCCCCTCAAAGGTGTGCGGATCGATACCAGTCGCTGCGTGCGAGCAAGAGACCATTTCGACATGCATCTGTTACATTCCAGCGGTCAGGAAGTCAACTGTCGTGTAGAGCTACTCCTTCGCGACGATGCGCCAAACACAGGCAACGGCGGAGATGTCTTGATTTGCGAAGTGGATGCTACCGGCCGTTGGTTATTCCTTCCTCCAGTCCAACAAGGCCACATTTCCGCCCGTAATGGCGATCTCGAAGGCGAAATCATCGTCATGATACGCGGATATCACACTGGTGGAAATGAATGGAGCGAAGTCTTCTCCTTACGATCTGACGATGAGGGGGCTGGTTTTGAATGGGTCCAGATGTTGGGTCTTCAACCAATCCCACCACAGCTCGAGGAGCTAAAGCGAGACCAAAGCCTTCTCATCAAGCCACGGCCTACAAGTAGCCACGCCTCTTCCTCTTTGGTCTCCTCAGCGACTGGAAGCACCGTTCCGCTAAAGAGTCGAACTCCAAGCCCACATGAAATCGAGGTTCCGATTGGAGAGCAGGCCAAATCTACTTCCAAAAGATGGGGCTATGATACACCGGACAGACAGATCAAGTCACGAACAGTGTCACCGGTCACTCCTCCAAGTGATGACTTCTCAAAACTGGGAAAGAGTGAATTGAGCGCCATGTCACCGCCTTCTCCCGTCGAATCTCGTGTACAAAGTGATTATAGCGCAAGCGACATCTCTTCCAAGCTTACAAGCCATGATGGCAGTGAAGTACACGAGCGAACGCCTCGCAACCTCAACGAAGCCATGGATCGGGCTGGCAGTGGTTCTCCGATAAGCCTTAAGCGTACTAAAGCAAAGAGACTGTCCAAGAATCTCTCTCCGTCTCCAAGCTCGTCACGGTCGTCGAGACAAATTGTTCTCCACGACCCGCAAGAGGAGACAACGCCACGGAAGTTGTCTAAGCGCCGACGATCCGAGCAGCCACAATCCACCACATCTTCGTCATTGTCTCAGTCAAGCAAGGGCTACAGTGTTTGGATTCCGACATCAGAAACAGAGTATTCTGACGAGTCGGACGACGAAAACGATACTGTAAGAGACGCACATCATCCGCCTACACGACCCGAAATGCATCGACGGGCTTCATCCGTACCATCCATGGATCTGCCAATCATCCCTAAGATACGGAAGACAAGTCAGCCCACCACGCCCGTACAGCAATCTCATCCACAGTCGTTAGTGCTCGCAGAACCACCAGCATCGGCCCCGGCGAAGCTCCAGAAGAAGAACCCTAAACTTGTCAAGGAAGACACCCCCCTGACAGATTCCAGCGAGCGCCCTCCCCCCGTGCCACCACATCGGTCCCCAAGCCCTGCAACTCCAGTCACCCTAAAGGGCTCCAAGACACCAGTCTTCACGCCGTCGCTTCCAGGTTACAAGACTCGAAGACGGTCATCATCGCCTCTAAAGCATGAATACGAGCCATCGACCTGCACCGAGTCCTCGAGCGAGAGCGAAGAAGAAGTATCAGAAGATGACGTATCGGTTACTTCCGAGTCATCCGAAGACGAGCTCGAGGACGACGTTCCAACCCCTTTAATGCCAATTGGCCAGATCAGACAAACGCCCAAGGTATCTCCACCTTCTTCAATATATACGCTACCCAACGGAACCATAACTCCATCTCAATCTGCTTCCAACACGCCCTATCGCGCCGTTCCACAAGGCTCAGGCCAAGCCTCGAAGTCGATTGCATCAATATTCTCCTGGTCAGATGTGGGTAGATGGGATCTCCTACATCCCGTCGAGTGCAGCATTGTCGTTACTCCGGGAAAAGTTGAGGTCTTCGAAATCAGCGCATCGCACTCGAAACCATTCCTCGCAGATGGTGACGAAATCATTCATTCCGAGAATAAGCTGCCGCTCATCGCAATGGATCTCACCCCCTTAGTGCCCATGCGCAAGTCAACTGCCATTGATATCACGATTCGCTCTCCGGTAACCTCCGAGTCGCGTCTGAAGTGTGGAAACAATATCATGTTGAGGGCGCGCAATCCCGCAGAATGCGATCAGCTGTACTTTATGCTCAACCGCTCCCGCATCAATAACCCAACATATATTGCGCTGCAAAATGCACGTGGACCGTACGGCCAAAGCAGCTGGGCCGAAGCCATGGATCGACAGAATGCAGCCCGTTCCAGCTCGGGGTCCAATGGCGGCTGGCTTGCCGGGACACTCGGCCGTAAAAATTCCTACAGGAAGACCAGCACTCGCGCTGCTTCCATCTCTGCAGCCACCGAGTCCTCCGTCGGCACAATGAATACTGCTCTTCGTAGTGCCCTTGGTCGCTTCAGCTTCAATCGGAACGGCCGTTTCAATATCAGAAACTCAACACTCGACTCGCGCAGCACCAACAGCTTCGACACAGGGTCTAGCGGATCAGGAACAAGCACGCCCCAGATGATTGAGCCAGGACGAGCATCGGGTGCACCTGCTGGCATCACGAACACGAAATGCCGCCTCTATGAGCGAGACTCCCTTACTAAATGGCGTGATCTAGGCTCTGCACGCCTAACGATAATGCTACCCGACCCCTCTGCGTCACAGTCAATAATGAGACAAGGGAAGGGCAGCCCAGGGGTGCGCAATCCGATGCAAGAGAAACGAATTGTCGTTGTGGGGAAGGCAAAAGGAGAGACCTTGCTCGATGTTACACTTAGCGAAAGCTGCTTCGAGCGAGTGGCTAGGAGTGGTATTGCAGTCAGCGTCTGGGAAGACATTGTTGGACCTGATGGCCAGGTTGGGAGAGCAGGCATCACAGGCGGCGTTAGCGGTGCGAGGGCGAGGGTTTTCATGATACAAGTATGTTCAATCTACAACAATAAGGCATATGGAGTTGCTAACCTTTTTAGATGAAAACCGAGCGCGAGTGTGCCTACTCATTTTCTCTACTAGGAAAGCTCCGATACTAATTACAAACAACGGCCTTGATGGGATATGGATATACGCTCGATCATCTCTCTCCCGTGGAGACTCCTCGACATTAGATGCGACATCTCTTCTCAATATACCCCATTCCTGAGAACCCAAATGCCCTTCGGCGTGCATATACAACAAACATTTTGTTTGCAAACTTTCAATCGTCCGCGGGTATGTTTTTCGCCCAATACCAGACCGATGCACATTTCCCTTCCTAGTTATTTTCCTTCTCCTCTACTCGACTACGAATTTCGATCCGTCATACTTCCTTGTCGGTTTTCTTTTCTTCCATATAGCAAATGCATCTTCTCAAGCGGCTAGGGGTCGGGTCAGGGAGTTCACTTTGAACATAACATTTTGCGAGATGCATATCCAGGATTTCTTTCTCTTTCTCGCCATGATAGATAGTAGGCGGGCAGCAGGCGTCACATATGCGGATTTGGTTTTCTGGGGGGGGGGGGGGTTTCTTTGTGTCCTTCGGGGCATGTGAATGGGCGGGTTTTGGCTTCCTTTGTGGTTTCTGCGGCTATGACTCGATGGCCTGGTGTAATGGTGTCTTATGCATGGATTGGATGGGTGGGTCGGGGTGTCCGATGGTTGGATCGGTCGGGATGCGCAGCGCGGCGCGGCGCTGGGGTTAGATACTGTCCATAATGCTATGTGTGCGTACTCTACCTTTATTGCTGTTCTTCTTGTTCTCGTCTTTGTGTTCGGTACTACTATGCTGCTGTTCGTACTGACCTCCTTGACTGTTAAGTAGGCGATTGAAAAGGGGTATCCATATTAAATCAATACTGCTATTGGAGACGGGAGTTTATTCAAAATGATACCTCAGAACACTAGTTTAGTAACAGCAGTAGTTAACCAAAGACCCCCTTTCCATCTATGCCCCAAGGCGTTCGAAGCGAATACGCGTGCTTCCCTGTTCGTCTGCACGGGATGGAAATGAGTCCAACGGGACTTGCCTGGCAATGAAGTACACTGCGCCGCTTCTTTGGCTTGTGCTATTAGTGGAACGGGAGGACTTGGCTCCCAGCTAGGAAAAGAACAAACAAGCCCAAGCAAAATTGAGTCTTGTAAATCCTACGAGGGTGGCCACCAGTCAGAGGTGCCTAATGACGCTTTAATAGCTTGAATTTTAGAATTCGACATGCTCTGGATTGTGCTGTTCACAGGGACGCGTGATCACGTGGCGATCAACCCCTTATTTAACCACCCGCTTCCCCCCGCAAAGCACCCTCCCGGCGGCGTCCACATACAACATCCTCGACGCGGAAATTCTCCCTCGGAATATGTTGTGAGTCTACAGCTTCGCAGACGCTACTTTACCATCCCCCTTCAGAGCCCTATCAATGGCGCTCATAACCTCACAAAGCCTCCTTTCCTCCAACTTCGGCGCGACGACTTGAACGCAAAGCGGGGTTCCAATGTACACGGAGCGGTCGACGTCCGTCCCTAGATGTCACATTAGTACATCGAGGCCATCGCGACGGGCGCAGGATTCGAGGCCACTTACACAGCTCCCGGTTCGCCTTGTCCCAACTCCCCAGTACTTTCCCCTCTGGCATCTCGGCGTGCATATCGCTCTCCGCGAATGGACGCACGGGGACCACGCCAGCTGCGTAATCCAGCAGCACCCAGGAACTCGTGTAACTCGCGCCATTCCATCGATCGATCGGGGGGACAGGGTGTGGTGCGACGGGGCAGATGAATGCATCGATCTCTTGGCCTTTTACATCCTTCCATATCTTCAGGAACTGCTTCTGCAGCTCGGTCCGTCGGCCATGCAGCTCCCTGACCTTATCGAGCGGCAAGGCAGGCTTCCGACGTAGTCGGGTAGCGAGCCAGGGGGATAAAGGCTCGTTGGCGGACTCGAGAAGGTCGAACATCGCATTGCCGCCTTCCATACCGAATAGCGCGTTGGCGAGGGATTGGCATTGTGAGAAGAGAGGCGTGATGTCCATCTCCACGACGTCGATACCAGCGCCACTCATCTTCCCGGCGACTTCATCTAGCATTTGGAGAATAGGGGGAAGCGGTTCCATCACCCCATCTCTCCTCACGACACCAATCCGCAACTTCCTTCCCGACGAAGATGCAGATGCCGGCGCATTCCAAGACAAGGGCAGCACATCCGGATCCAGCTCCCAAGGCTTCTGCGCCGAGACGGCAGCGAAGAACAACTCGAGATCGCGCGTCGAGTGGGCCAGCGGTCCGGCACTGGCTGGGATACCTATCTTCGCGGAGCCCGGCAGCGTGCCGCCCTCCTGCCCTGCGTACGGAATCCGCTGCCAGCTCGGCTTGATGCCATACGTCGCATTGCACATGGCGGGGATGCGAATGGAGCCCCCGACATCCGTGCCCACGCCGAGAACGGAGCCGCGCATAGCGAGAAGCGCACCCTCGCCGCCGGAACTCCCGCCCGCCGTGACGAGCGTGTTGAGCGGGTTCAGCGTGCGGCCGAAGACGTTGTTGTGCGAGTCCAGGGCCATGAGGGTCTGCGGGACGTTGGTCTTGCAGTAGAGGACTGCGCCGGCGGATAGCAGGACGTCGACGAGGGCCGAGTTTTCTTGTGCGGGCGCGAAGGCGAGGGCTGCGATGCCGATGGATGCATCGTAGCCTTTGATCTTGAATGTGTCTTTCAGGGATATGGGGACGCCGTGGAGCGGGCCCAGGGGTGGCTTTCCAGACGCGAGATGGGCGTCTAGTGCGGCTGCTCGGGAGAGAGCGTCCGAGAAGAGGATCTCGGTGAGGCAGTTGGTGAGTTGGTGCGCGATGGCTGCTCTCTATGGTACCAATCAGCTATTACGGCCCCCGTGACTGGGAACCCCCATTGTCCACGCACCTTACAAAACGCCCTCACGACGTCCACGCTCTTCAACTTCCTATGTCTAATCGCTTCAGCCAGAGCCGTAGCATCGTACTCCTCCGTGATCCTCAGCTCCTCCGCACTCAACAAGCCGCACCTGTGGAGTATCTCGACGTAGGACGTGACACTGGGAGACGGCAACGTTTTCAACAGCCATTCCGATGGTATCCGCGCACGTTGCTCGTCTTTCTTCTGCCAGGACACCAGCTGCCACTTCTCGGGTAGCGAAGTCATTGTGCTAAACGGTTCATTGTGGACTTTGAGGATGGTGGAGCGGGGCGAAGCTTTATGTGGAATGCATGGAATGGAGCTTCGAGAGGCGAGCCGAGGTTAAGCTAAAGCTCGGCCAGTCGAACAGGGGACGTCGCCTTCGTAGACATTTCGTTCTGCACTCGAGATGTGTACTCGTCCTATCTAGAAGCAGAGTATCATCAATAAATTCGATGCACTCTGTAAATGGGCGAGGATGTGTTGAGCCTCAAACATGTGTTATTTGGCAACTGAGTACCTCATTTGGGACCAACAAGAGAATACTACGAGATTTACAATACTGCACTCCAGCAAGAAAAGAAAAAATCTAGAGAGTAGAAGAGAGCTAATGTCTCTATTGTATTAGCTAGATTTGAGTAGATTCGCAAGAGAAGAGAATTCGCAATTGGAGATGCATTATTAACAAGCTTCCAACAAGATGTAAATGCGATATTACAGCAATTCAAACCTAAGAGGGTAGAAACTAAGGCATACCGGGAACCAGAGTTTATAATACTACTAGCCCCATGCATTCAAAATTTTCAAAATATCCGACCTTAGGATTAGAGTTCCGAGTTCTTCGCTCAGTCTGTTACCTGCTAGTATCATCCAGTTAGTAATGCCCTGTAGCCACTTCGGGGATATACTACTGAAGAGAATGTCTAGACAGCAACATACCTGTACAAACTAATATATGGTTCTCTTCATATGTCCATGCCCAGCGTACACAATCTCGTGGTCGCTCCGTGCGTCGCATCAAGGGCAGCACGTCTTCCTTTCCCTCGTCTATCATCTGATTCTTGCCAAACAGAGTTCCCCTCGCGTGTGCTTTGTCTTTCAAGTGGTCTGTCTCCAGGAGTGAAATGAATCGCGTAGAGCTCCAGAACGCGTGTAAGAGCGGCGCCTGATCTTATCCCGACCAATCTTGAACATCTTCCCTCCATAGCGCACAGTGAGCAGAATCTTATGGGCATAAAGCAGACGGGCCATCTTCCGACACACATCTAAGGCATTGCAATGTCCATTACAGCCGCAATCAGAAGCCTGGCAAAATCTGCCAGAACACTTCCTGCGCCGCGCCTCCATTCCCGAAGTCCGATCCAGAGGTTTGTGCCGCGCCTCCTTCGCCAGCTCTTCAAGCTTCTCGACGTATGGAAAATTTCTATTTTTCCTACCGCTCTTCGCGTCCTTCACAATTCGCCGAATGGCGTCGCAGATGACCGAGCATCCTGAGCGATTGGGTTGCGGCACGATGTCTTTGCCCCTCCCCTTTACTATCAGTCCCAAGAGCGCGTATACATAGTCCTGTCCTTTGGTAGAATAGGCTTGCTCTGAAAGGTATATAAGTAGTCCCAAACGAGGCTTCGTCCTGAACACCACCTTCAGTCCTGGAATGGCACAAGATTTTTCTCCGTGTAGATAGGAAAGCAGCCAAACAGCCTGCTTCTTCTTTACCTTCTTCTGAAGCTTCAGAATCGCACGGTCTTGATTGTCCAACTTCAGGAGGGGTATGCACATGGCAAATTGCATGAAGAAGCTCCAGGGTACCTCGCCGTTGCCACAGACCATTCGTATTCGCTCTTTCTTATCTGAGCTATTGACACGTGCTCGGTCTGATACTGCAATCTCCTGCAGAATCCAAACACGTGACCAATAAGGATTACTCAATATTACATCCATGGCGATGACAAGACTTTTGTCGTATATCAGAAAGTCGCGACTATCGGCCAAGTATTCGGTAACACTGTCGTCCTCTAGTGCTTTCTGTGTAGCCTTGCATTGCTTCTTGATGTATTTCATCGCGTCTGCTGTTCCCGAGTCACCGGGGCCTAGCCATATGATAGTTTCGCCAGCGTGCCTATACATACTTCGGATATGTTTAAGCTGTACGGCTATTTCTTCATTGTTTTCTTGGTCAATGCATACGGCATCTATCCAGAATATGCCAGTTGTCCAACCTTTCGTGCCTTTGGCCTTCATCCGCGACGCATGCTCCAGGAACTCATGGAGATTTTTCTGGACAAGAAATTCCCGTCCATCGATCCGTATGGTAGACTTCGGATTTGGCGCGCCCCAATGGTAGGAAAGAGCTCGATAGCCATCATTTTTGGCTTTTTTCCTAGTCATAGCCTTCATCGAACACCTGATTGGATATCCTTTGAAAGAGTGGACTTTCACTACGCGCATTTGGCGCTCTGGATCGTCGAGTTTCTGATAACGGTATGATGGTTTCTCTTGCGTCTTAGGCCGTGCCTTCGTTTCTTCGTGAGATATCGTCGAGGCAAAGTGAACTTTTGGTCTAGAGGAAGCGCGCACCGGAACTTCATCTCTCGATCGTATGGGGACTCGTATGTGTTCGTCGTGGACAGATTGAAGGACTCTGCTAGGCGGTGTTGTGTAGCCATCTTCGTCAGAGCTCGAAGAGATCCCTTCGTCATCCGTACTCATTTCGTCAAGTATGGTTGAGTCATCATCATAATCCGAACTTAGTTCTTCTTCGTCCTCCATACTCGAATATTCATCGTAATCCGTACTTGAATACTCATCCTCAACCATAGAGCTTGCGTCAAGTTGCAGGTAGGCAAGTCGCTCTTCCAGCGTAAGTGGTGCAAAAGTAGGGAATGTGGGCGCATCTCGAGACATTGCGTCTCTCCGCCGGGTTAGAATCTTGGGTGAAAAAGAGGGTCGCTGCTACTATAGCTGGCCAGCACTTTCTGTTCAGTTTGGCTGAACAAGGCTGAAAGTCGACCGAAGAAGGTCTGACTAAACGGGTAACTCGGCTGGGCTAATCTTCCGGTTGGCGAGCACGGCGGGGTTCTAAACACTATCAAAATACAGCCAGAGTGAGATGTGACAATAATGAGTGAGTGAGGGTGAGATAAGAGAAAGAAAATGAATGGAAAAGAGAGAGTCCAAGGCTGCCATCACATTGACTTGCACGCACTTAGCCTCGGGAGCTCTTGCCGAAACCGTTATTGTGTGCGTCGGCGACCCTCATCAGGCTGCAAGGCATCTCGATACGGATGGAGCATGCTCAGCTCAAAACTCAGCCTCGCTGGCAGCCCTGCGCCACCACCTTTAGGACTTTTACGATAGTCAGACTGGGGGTGCAGGTGCCGGATGTGTTCAAGATTTGCTACCCGCTCCTGCCAACCGTGATGTCTAATCCGCCTTGCATAAACTGACGTCGAACCTTGGCTGTGCAAAAGGCTTGTGGACATTGCGAAGGGCGTTATTCGTTGAAAGCCTGCGTGCAGAGTAAGGCTAGGAAAGATTTAGAATATAATAAACATGGGCCAGTAATATAGCCGCATAGACTGAAGGACTCTTTGCGGCATAAAACAGTAGGCAAGGCGTGAGATCGTTGAGGTGTTGTCAGGAGCTCCACTAGCCTGTGCATAGACCACCAGCTCGCCAAGCCTTCTCCAAATCAGACACCATCCTCTATATCCAGTACATGCTAATTATTTATAATCATAGCCTTGTATAAGCATAATCCTAGCAGATTAGTAGCTAGGTAGATAACTATTAGCAAATACCTGCTTTTATATGTTTTAGACCGTTATTTCGCCCCCAACCCCCCAGTTGACAAGTAGGTTCCTCACTTTTTGATGCTCTCTTATCACTCACATATCAGATCGAGTTTGGGGGAATGGGCTGACAGCGAGCTTCTATTTTAGCCTCCCCAATAGCTACAAAAGAGGATACCATGTTTTAAGGCAGTAGGTAGACGCAAAGGAAATATTCGGGCATGCGGTAGATGCTATGAGAGAAATGAAAGCGTAGAATATACAAGCTTTAAAAAATTGTAGGATAATAGTAAGTTACACACTCCCGGAAAGCCTTTGTCCAAAATTGTGACGGACCCAACGCCCATGCAAGAAAGCAGAATATGCCTGCACGCTCTCACACACGCGTGACCACGCGACCACGCGGCCACGCGACCAGCCATGCTTGCTAATTCTCACGTACGCCCATCTCAGACTTAGACCGCACTGTAACCACCCCTACTACCGGGACCCTGGATAGAGCTGGTGACGCGGCGAGCCCAGTCTTTGAGAATGTAAGGCACATCGCGGATAGTGTCACCGTGGGGCAGGAGATCCCAGCCACGGGCACCGTAGCGGTTGTAGTTAAGCCAGGAGCCGAAGATGAGGTACGAGGCGGTGGCGAGGAAGAGGCTGGTAAAGAGTAATCGTCAGCATCATCAGCTGAGTCGTGGTGCCATCGGGGGTAAGAGTGGAGAACTTGGTACGGCCGCACGCGTAGACTTGCGCTTGCAAGCCTGCGGATGCGGCGGTAGGAATAGAGAGGGATGTGGAGGAAATGCTATGTACTTACATGATCACGAACCAGGTGAAGAAGCCCCAGCCCGAGCTTTCTGACGCATCACCCGACGCATCTTCGCAAGCGTACTTAGTCCGCCAATTCAACCGCAGGGATCTGACTTTCTTTCCCTTTTCAGGCTCGTTGACTGTGTAACCGCAGAAACGGAGACTATTGTCGTTGTCCTCACAATTGTCATCGTCGCGCCTCCTCAGCCTCTCGCTCGGTTTATCTCCTCCATCCTTGCCATCCTTGCCATCCTTGTCCTCGCCATCACCATTGCTGTTAACGCCATCATCCTTCCCCTTATCATCAGCGCCAGTCCTATTCCTGTCGCACACAAATTCTATTATTGCTTCCTGCTTGATATTCCCAAGCATGCCGCCGTGTAACTCAGCTCGGAAGCCTTCCCGTCCAGCATCAGCGTGCGACTTTGAATTGCGGAGGAGCTCGAAATGTTCGTCCATTGGGGGACCGTCCGAGTAGGTGCCGGCAATGTCGATGGGCACGATTGTATTATTATTAGTCCCACTAAGGTCGATTTCTTCCCTAATAGCGCATACTTTGAACATGTATTAGCACTCCTTCTGTCCGAGGTTTAGAGCGGGCTGTTATACCTCGTGTTCCGTGCTTGCAGTTAGTTGTTTTGTCTGTACCCTTATCCCACTCCAGCTTTTTGCATATGTCGAGCTTGAATGTGTAGTTGTATTTTACTCCGTTGTCTGATTGGTCGTCCACCCAGTGCACCTCTCGCTGACCGCCGAGCTCACCAAGATCGAAGTGCTGCCCCTGTACTACAATGTCTTTACAGGACAAGGAGGCCGACGACAGAGACGGGAGAGCGAGTAGTAGGGACATGAGAGACGGTAGCGAGAGGAAGGATGATGGTCGTGACCGAGAGTCGCTGGATGAGGTGTGAGGCCGCATCGTGAATCTATGATGTGAAACAGGCAGCGCAGATAGGAGGCAGATGAGGCGGCGCGAGGGGGCTGGAAAGTGTAATCCTGGAGATGAAGAGACAGAAGAGCGAAAATGAATATGAAGGAGAGGGAGGAGGATGCAGGGTTGTGGCACTCAACAGCACGAGTGTCGCGTGGGATGGCCGACCGTGAATGTCAAAGTCAACAGTTGGCGAAGTTGCGGATGACGGAACCGGCACGTGGCGCAGTTGCCAAGCCATCTTAGTAATACATGCTCGTTAGCCCCCACAACCTCAACTTTCAAACTCTTTGCCTACAAGGTAACAAAAGCCTTCTCCGATCGAGTATGCCGACCGAACAAGAACATAAATGCATCAGCACACGGGGAGAGTACCTGCTAATATTCTGCCCGCCCAGCAATGCTGATTCGTGAACAAATCCTCCACCGCCACCATCTTCTCCGGAAATGATGCTTCGTCCCAGGTCTAGCCAATGTCTACAAAGCGTTTCAGGCATTTTTGCCACCCTCCGAATGCTACATCACAGTTCATATTTCACGGCTAGGGTATTTTTAGATCGCGCGGAGTCAAGATTGCTCTTATTCAAAAATATCTATCCAGTCTAGCCCTAGTCTAAATGCAATGTATGCAACGGAAGAAAAAGAAAGAAGGGTAGCAAATGCTGAAGAGGTATAGACAAGAAGTGAATAAGAACAGGAAGCAAAAGTCTAAAAACAAGAAGTACATGAAAGAAGAAAAATCAAGAAGAACAGTACAACAAGAAGAGAAGAAGGAGAGAAGAAACACAAGAACAACAGTACAACAAGAAGAGAAAAAAAGGAAGAGGAAGAGGAACAATAAGCGAGCCATCAAGCTCGGCTTCCGACCCATGCTCGGCATCCACCCGAAAGGACGAGGGACGTGCCGCCTAAGCGTAGAACACGGGCCCGACCCCAATTCTAGAAAGTGGGGGATATCGTGTATGTATGCTACCCGGCTCACCACATGCAATCGGAGAAAGATAAAAAAAGATCTGAGACGAAATGAACGATAGGAAAGAAATTTGTCAATAAGACGCCGTGATATGCATCCGTGCCATGCAGAGTAGGAAATGTAGGTATCTTGAATTGGAAGAAAAACGGGAGATTCGTATCAAGCCGTGTCGTGTCATCGTGTGCGATTGAAAAGTTGAAAGTGGGAACGCCAAAAATGCAGCATGGATCACAAAGGGAATCGTCTATTTGCCCGAGCCGCTATTCCCCTGCTGGCCCTGCCCTCCGCGTGTGGTTGCGGGCATTGGGTAGGGAAATGGTGCATATCCTGGGATGGAACCAGATGTCGATGATCCTGAGGGGCCCGACGTGCTAGTGCCTGCGGGAGATGAACCGGCGGAAGACATTGCGGATGCTGTTACGTTTACTGTATCTCGAGGCTGAGATTGGAATCTTGGTCTATCGTAAGGAGTCGTGGACCGCCTGGGAGGTTGCGAGGAACTGTTTCCTGATCTGTGATGTCGAGATACGAGACTGCGGCTTTGTCGAGAGGATCTAGGTGCTTGAGATTCTTCTAGAGTGTTGTTTGGTTCAGGAGATCCAGATGTGATGATGATCAGAGGTGTTGTCTGCTCCGGGAGGCTAGGAGTAGATTGAGAGAGGGGACCAGTGGTGTGTTGAGGGGGTTCCGCAAAGTGTTGAAGGCCGTTATCTGACTCAGTGAGTTGTTGGCTTGAAGATTCAGGGTTCGCTAAAGTATCTCGGCTGCGTGTAGGTTTGGGGGAGTTTGATGGGCTGGATTCTCGTGAAGGTCGACTGCTCATATGCTGGTAGTGAAGGTGTTGATAAAGCCAGTGACTCGAGGTATATGCTGAAGTCGCTGTAGTGTAGGAAAGCTGAGATAGTGAGTAGGGTATTTGGTGTGTTGATGTGCTGGATGATGTTGTTGCTATATGGCCTTGAGACTGATATCTGTCAGGTCTTTATACAATGCTTAACCAAACTGGCCCCCCGATCCACAAATTGATGTTCCAGATCCCACGATCACAAAGCCCAGAATCTCGACTCAGAAGTTTCAGTGGTATAAGCACCTCTGCATCAAGTAATCGTGATATATGGGACTCGGTGTACGCGGTGGAGGTCCGGGCGTAGCACCTCTTCCCAAGAGGAGGATGAAAAAACTGCCCAGTAACGAATGATATCAGAAAAGCACGATGGTATCCGGTGAGTTGAAGATGGTCAGCGAGGAGTCCGGGAGATTGCTCTTGTGACGTGCGGATACGACCTTTTTTAGCCGCGTGGCGTCCGGTAGGGTCTATTCACCTAAGGGTGTGGATGTGGAATGTAGAGCTCTGCGCGCGGGATTTCGAAAGGATGCTGTCGTCAGATGCTTATTCTGAGCGGCATGTACACTGGCCACTTTCTCGTAGCAAGGGTAGACGAATGGGGATAGGATATATGCCAGAACAAACGTTTCCTCCGATGCACTGGCCCTTTCCGAGTTGGAGATTAGCCAACTTGATCGTTTGTGGTGAGACACATCCTCCCTGGACTCCATGATATATGTGGGCGACCATTTTTTGCACTGTTACTTGGACCCTCCTTCTCCGAAATAGTTGTTTGTCTTCATTATGGTAAGCATGCCAAATGGACGAGTAAAGGAAAGACCCCGAAGTCTTTAGAAACAATACGTATACGTGACTAGTGGCGCGCTGGCTCTCCCTCATTAAGTCGACTTGCTACCTCGTTTGCTTGACGTTACCCGAGTGCGGAATAGCCGATCGCTTGGGACATGGAGAAGCTCTTAGCGCAACGGCGGTCCTGATTCGAGCGCATGGACTCTTGAAAACTGTCATCTGCAAAGGCCGTTTCTCGAGCGCGCACGATTCAGGCCGCGGGTGAAGTCTAATATTAGCCATCTCAACACGAGGTGAAGTTGATGTTGTGGGGGTTACTCAGCTATGATTAAAATTTCCGTCCCTGCACGGGTATTTTCCGCGGTGCCGGACCCTCGGTATGAGAAAACAATCTCCCTGGAGCGATGAGGTCATGGCTGGAAGAGCGAGAGAGGGCACTACGTAGGACACAATGTCCTAAATTAGGTGGCCAATGAAGGAGGTGAACGAGTTTGGCGTTGGGTTCGGAGGTTTTGTCAGCGGCCATCGCTCGCTTCGATGATTAGTGAGTAAGCAGTCCAGGGGCCCTAGTCGCGGAAGCTTAGAGCTTCCCTTCTCGAATATTTCCAGAAGAAAGTTCGCACCATCTGATCTCAGACAATCAACACCCTGTAGCAATCTCCTTGTATTTGGAACGCGGGTTTCTGTCCAGCAATACGGACTGCCAATAAAGCCGTTGCAATGAGTCCTATCGTCATTGTGGCTGAGGCTGTGCAGCTGCAAACGTGTATCGATGAGACGCTACATGAAGTGGTCGTGAAGAAGCCCGGTGCTTATTGCTCTTTGGATACTTGGTCAACAGTCAACCTTTTGGGCTATTCGGATTCAGTCATCAGTGGATGTTCAAAATTGAAGGACCGTAGACCTGAGGTCGATGAGGTTACAACTGGAGTGCAGTTAGAAGCCCTAAATTAGGCTCCTCGGCCGGCGAGGGCAGGCTAATTATCGGACAATTTTCCTTGGCTCACCGATTATCCCATGCTTACACAGCGCCTTCACGATGGCACGATGCAGTCCATTGGCTGATGGATCGACTCTAGACGAAAAGAATAATGGCTTATGAGAGGATTTCCAACGTACTTCTTTGGATGTGTGATATAGAAGCAGCCACACAATGGAGGGGCAGTGTTCAAGGAAATCTTCGATTGGTTAGCATTTGCTGCAAGCCAGAGTGGATTCGGGCTCTTTGAAAGTTTGGGGGTTGTACTTAGACTCAAAAGCCTCCACATTCGGATTTTAATAGTCCTCTATAGCAGAACCTCCGTTGCATCCATTCAACCAACTTCTCAACCCTTTGACAATTGAACATCATGGCTCTTGAAAACCGCGCGGCACAAATTCCAGGCCCTAAGCGGGCTCTGGAAGTCACCAGCCTCCCAGCCAATCATCCAGCGCCTGGGGAAATCCTGATCAGAAACCATGCCATTGCTGTTCAGCCGTTGGACGCCAAGATGCTTCTGTCGGGTTATGGGGGTGCAGGCGCCTTGCAAAACTATCCGGCGCTTCTCGGTACCAGTGGCGCGGGGGTTATCGAAGAGCTGGGCGAAGGCGTGAACGGCCTCAACGTCGGGGACCGTGTGGTCTTCGATACGAAAGCCTATGTAAAGCCGGATGTGAACCAGCGCGAAGGAACCTGGCAGCGGCTCGTGATATGCGATGCTAGAACAGTAGCAAAGGTATGCTTGATGAGTAGTGGCCAAAGTGGATCATCCTTATCGAACGACAGATCGGAGACGTCGCTTTCGAACAAGCTATCTTGGTGGATTTTCCTCTGCAAACCGCGGTAGGAGCTCTTCATCTCTTCCTTGGAATGGGAAAGCCGGGAACTGGTAGTGTTGACGAGAAGGTTCTAGTCTGGGGAGCTGGGGGAGCGGTAGGAAGTTATGCAGTCCAGTATGCTAAAAGCGTGGGTGCCTGTGGCAATTCTATTTCCAAGCATTTATAAAAGCAAATACTAACACTTACCAGGTTGGGCATACTGTAATTGTCACGGCTTCACCCAGAGACAAAGAGCGTCAGAAAGCGCTTGGAGCTTCAGAAGTATTGGATTACAAAAGTTCCGATGTCGCGGAACAGCTTCGCGCGTTAGGTCCTTACAAATATCTGTTCACTGGTAGCGGTGATGCAGCCTCGCAGAAGGTTTTGGCGTCTTTACTTCAACCAGAGGGTGGCCAATTCGCATCAGTGCTGGGAGGCGAAGTTGAGCTGCCTTCCAATGTCGAGAGAGTATACAAGGCATTCTCTCAGGCAGCTCAACAAGATGAGCAGAATGAGTTCCGAGCATGGTGGTACAGCGACTATCTGCCCAGGGTGTTGCAAGAGAATCTCGTGGAGTCCGCGAAATTCACGAAACGAGAAGGAGGTCTCGCAGCGTTGCAGCAAGCGAGTGCTGATGTTTTCGAAGGGAAGGTCAGAGGCAAGATCGTTGTGAATCCCCAGGAATAGAGATTCCGTACGAGCAATGTCGTTGCGTTCGCATTGATGGACATTGCCTAGATGCGGAAGGAGGCTAGAATGGGAATAGCGAGAAGATGTGTGAGCAGACACGAGAATAGAACGCCCCTTTGTCATGCGAACTGTTTGAAGTGACTAGTCGGCATGAAGCAACACTACGTCCAGAGCTTGAAGGTGTGAATGATGATAGATTAAAATATGGAATGGAACAGCCGTAAATGCTTACCAGTTAACATCGTCTCTGTAAGAACTAGTAAAGATATCGGTAGCTTCAGCATGGATAGAGAATTGATAACAGTGAGATGATGGCAGGAACTGGAATAGATAAGGTCGACAAATAAAGCTAGTCGTTTCGACTTCCAAGGTTTGAAAGGGCTGCATGCGCACATGCGTGGCCTGGTCGTGTGACCAGACGCCCTGATTCCATCATCCACCATTTAGTCCCATGTTCTTATATCCAATTCCTCAGTCTACCTCTTCAAGGTAAAGGCTGAAAGAAACCGGATGTCTAGCAGAACCGGATCAGATTACCCGCGAATAACAACGCTTTAAATCTGACATCCCCAATCCCCTTTACAGCTGTGAGATGATCAGACATGTGAATGTGAAGGCGGCCCCAAAACATGGGGTGCTTGCCGTCTTACCTTGTTCTCGGTAACCCTTTCATGTATCTACAGCGGCCGTCAACTTTCCTAGTCGCATCTTAGACCGGACCATCAACGTCCCAAGCCTTGTTTCTACGTCGAGCTTTCCTTTTCCCGTTCCAGTAATCCCACGACAACCTCCACACACCTCCGGAACCCCTCCATCTGTTCCTCGACGGTGCCTCCCATGCCGGCACTCGCAAAGCCGATCGAGTTGCCCACGTATACCGGTTTATCAGCCTTGCGCGCTAGCACTTTTGCGAGACGTGTCGCGAAATCCACAGTCGCGTCGTAGTTGTAGAGAGGCGTGCTGAGGGGGTTCGCGGGGGAGGATCTCTACAAGTGCAAATGAGTTAGTGGGAGTTGCTTAATTGAGTGGCGAGGAAGGCAATGGAGACGAAGGGGCTTCGTACGTTTGGCATCGCATACACAAAGCTACCGAGGGGCGCAGCTGTAGAAGGAGTGGGGGTCGTCGTCGTGAGGAAGACGAGCAGCGAGGCGCCGGTGTTGATGAGTTGGACGTGAATTTCGGTCTGTGGCGCCCTCGGGAGGGGGAATGAGACGGCTATTGGAGTGCCGGGGGCTTCTTTGTTAGGCAAGGTCGCCGCCATGACGGAGGATAAGTAGTGCTGGAGGAGAGGGACGTGGTAGAAGTGGAAGATGGTGTGGTGGTGGTTCCGTATCGGACATAGCTCGGATCTAAGGATACTCAGATAATCCACTGATGCATGACTTACCAATTCACTCGGTGCAACCTCACTTCCATTCTCCCACGACTGTGTCTTCGTTTTTCCAATATATATACAAATACCTTAAATGGAACATATCTGGACTCTATGAAGGTCCCTCTGGCAAATTTAATCACAAACCGCAAGTCCCAGGCATCATTACCAAGGTTTCCGTAGGCAAGAAAAAGACTCGTGGGCACGAAAGAGAGCCATAGGCAAGGAAACATAGCCGTGGACAAAAGAGACAAACTAGACAAGAATTGAGCAAGAGAGAGTACAGTTTCCTAGTATATAAGACCCAAACTAGTCCCTGTTACACAACAACCACCAAAATGGCCAAATCAGAATGGCACGGCCCCTTCGACCCATTGTCAGACCCGGACGAGCAAACCCACCTCCTCTCCGTCCTCTCCTCCTTCCTCTCCTACCGGCGCCACGCCCACTACAACGGGACGCACATCCGGCGACAAGCCTTCTACTCGCTGCCTTCCTCCCACTGGACCCTACTCTCCTCCCCGCCCTTCTCCGTCCTCTCCTCGCTCTCAAAACTCGACGACCTAATCGACGCACACGCAGAGCTCGCCGAGGCCATTTTCAAAGTCGGGTTCAAGGCCTTCCTAGCGCCACGACTAGACAGCGAGTGGGTGGCAGCTGTCGTACCGGAGAAGTATGCACGCGATGAGTTCCGAGTCTACGCAGCCGTGATGGAGAGACTGGGCGTAAAGGCCGGGCGGGCAGACGTCGACAAAGCAAAGAGCTGCGTGAACCAATTCTACCGCGAGTGGAGCGCCGAAGGCGCCCTCGAACGAGAAAAGTGCTTCGATCCCGTCGTCGGAGCCCTAAACGCAGAATTCGCATCGCGGGCCCTCACCGCGCCAGACATGGACCGATCAGAGCTCAGCGTGCTAGCCCCCGGCGCAGGCCTCGGACGCCTCGTCTTCGACATCTGCCGTGCGGGCTTCACCGTCGAGGGAAACGAGATCTCGTACCACGAGCTCATGGCCAGCTCTCTGGTCCTAAACCACACGCAGACGGCGCGCCAGTACACCATTGCGCCCTTTGCCCTCAGCGGCTCCAACCACCTCACGCGCGCCGACCAGTTCCAAACCTTCCAGGTCCCCGACATCCACCCGGCCACGGACCTCGCCCGCGCCGCGGGCAACTCGCGCGTGCCCGCCGACGAGCGCATGAGCATGGCCACGGGCGACTTCTGCGTCTTGTACAGCCAGCCGGACTCGTGCGAGACCTTCGACGCCGTCGCCACCGTCTTCTTCATCGACACGGCGCCCAACGTCATTCGCTACATCGAGGCCGTGCGGAACTGCCTCCGGCCCCGTGGCATATGGATTAATCTCGGCCCGCTGCTATGGCACCATGCAGCGCGGCCCCCGCCTTCTGATAGCAGTTCAGACGAGGAGATGAAGGACAGTAATAACAACACACATGCACATGCACATACACACGCCGATGCCGGCATCGCAGACCCGGGCTCGGTCGAACTCACGGACGAAGAAGTCGTAGCGCTGGTCGAGCACCTGGGTTTCACGATCGAGAAGCGCGAGTCCGGCACCATTGAAACGGGTTATATATCCAATCCCAGCAGCATGCTACAGAACATCTACCGGCCGTCGTTTTGGGTTGCGAGGAAGAAGTGAGGGGGTGTTGGGAGGGGGCGTTGGTCGTCACACTCCACTTGCAGATCTGTACCCAAAGAGCAGATCTGCAGTGGTTTGCTTTATATATAATCTTCTTGGAGAATATATTGGTTGATAAGGTTTGGTATATAAAAACAGACAGACAGACAGAAAGACAGAGAGAAGTATATAAAACAAACACAGACAGACACACAGACACACAGAGAGAGAGAGAGAGAGGGAGAGAGGGGGGAGACATAAGAATCCGAGCTACGATTCCACGAATTCAGCAAGCGGCATCGCGCAAGCATCACCATAGACAGTAACAATCGACATTCTATCGACATTCCATCCACATATAATCCAAGTATGCACATCACGACATATATGCACAAGGGGAACACCATGACATGGCCAAATTTCTTCAAATGCTCTATGATTGATTGTACATGGCTCGAAAACAGCAGGAAAATGCCTCTGAATCTGCTGCGTGAATTTTATAAAAAAAAAAAAGTCTTTCCACAGTCGAGTATGATTGGATCTTAGAAATTTTCCGAGGGCTTCGCACTGTTTCCGTGTGCGATGATAATCACGAGTGCGAGAGGGATGGCAGACATAGATGTTTTCGTAGGTGGCGTGCATTGATGGAGGAGTGCACGAGAGCAAGACGCGGAGGCACATGTTAGAAGCTATTCGAGCCGATTTGAGCTTGTTCGATTATGAGGAAGCAAACACCTTCCATGCTCGCGCACTCATAGATACACATGATATCATACATTCATTCCCCCGCATGCCTTTTAATTATTCCTCTTACTCTTTTTCTTCTTCTTCCCTCCCTCCCCATCATCCCCGCTGGTCTTCTTCCCGTTCCCATTGATCTCACTACCCTCCCTATCGGCCTCTTCAACTTCGTCCGCAACGAGCAACTTACTCAGCGCGGGATTGAACTTTTCCAACTGCGCTATATCACCAAGCTTGACGCGCATGTAGTCGAACGCGACCGCAACCTTCATGTCTTTGGAGCGCACTTTGACGACGCGTTCAACCTGCTCATGCTGAGGATGTGGTGGTAGTTTAGCGGATGGAAGAGCGCCACCACCAGCGTTGGCGGGGGTGATGTCCATATTGTCTGCTGTGGGGTCGTCGATGTCTTCGCCTTCGTCTTCGACCATGTTTTCTGTGCCGGGCGCATTTGGCAGGACGTCTTCGTCCGCGCCGGCGTCTTCGGTTTGCAAGACGGGGATTTTCTGGTACCGTTGGCTAAAGTGCGTGAGCACGACTGCTTTTGCGTCCATTCGGGCACCAATGTCTAGAGCTTCAGAGGTCGTAGAATGCTTCTTTGCCAAAGCGTCTCCTTGGAGCTCATCATCGAAGGTCGCTTCGTGAATAAGGAGTGTGCTATTGTGACCTATGCGCGCGAAGGCCATACTTGGACGGCAGTCACCCGAGTATGAGACTTTGAGGGGGCCACTTGTTCTATTGTCACTCGACAGGGCCGAAGGTTCTGGAAATGTCATGGAGACGGCCATTGCACCATGACAGTGAGATACTCTGCATGCCTGGATATCTGACAGGCCGAGAACATGCTGATAATCTTCCCGCTTGAGTGTGTACTCAGTTTCACTCGCCTTCCGGCTCGGTGCGGGAGTCAGTGTGAGAATCGACCCAGTGTCTGACCCAGAACGGACAGGTAAAATCTGGAGGGGAATGATGCGGCTGTACCCAAAATCCTCGATGGAAGAGTACTCCTTTAGCCATTTGAGCATGGCTTCGTGAGAGATTACTGAAAGTCCGTAAATAGAAGCACACGTAGACATGGATGGGATCGAGGGAGGAGTGCTGGCGGGAATACTGTTATGCTTAACGTTATACCAGGCTTTGATTACGGATGCTGTTCCTAGATGGTGGTCGGCATGAAGATGGCTGATCCAGATCACCCTTAGATTTTGTAGGACGTCGATGAGTTCGTCAGGGCTGAACACTCGTTGCAGCTGCCCTATAGTGTTCTCGCCACAGTCAAACAGGTAGTTTCCAATGCCAGGAACCCTGACAAGCGTCGCCGAAACATTACGATATTTTGAAGGAGAGGCTGAACCTGTTCCGAGGGTAGTTATCTCGGTATCGGGGCGCCCTACCAGCTGCTTCCATGCCTCTAAAGCCCCTTTGTCGAGTTCGATGCCCTCCCGTGCCGCTTTGGCTAGTTCGATAACTTCCGGAGAGGTTTCTTTCTGAACGTTGGGAACATTCACCAGTGGTGTAACCGTATCCTTCAGAATCCCAAAGTTCGGCATCAGACGGAATGCCATGCCTCGCTCAGCGATTATGGCGTTTTTCAGAGGCGCCTCCTTGCGGGGACCTCGACCTACCAGACTGTTTTGTGGAAGTGTAGTATTATCGTGAAACGGTAGGCGATATCTGTCCGCATCAATTTGTTCGAGGCGGATTGTTTGAGCAGCTACAGAGTCCATTGCAAGTCGATTTGGACAATCATCAACCGAAGAGATAACATGCTGGACCTGTCTAAGACTATCCATAAACTTTTGAAGGGTAGGGTGTCCTGAGAGGCCGGGACCAAGAAGCCATATACAAGCTTGTATGCCAGTCATTACGTGGCTCGACTGCAACTCCTCTCGAAGAATAAGCGATTCAAGATATTCTAACGAGGGAACATCGAGAATAGCGACACCCTGCCCAGGTCTATCTGGCCCTATTACCATATCTGGGGTGATTGTTTCTCCCTTTGCATTTTCAACAGACTCTCCTGCAGTAAGTTGACTGAAGTTCGGGCCCGGTTTGACCCCGAGTGCAATAGCACGCTTCACGTCGAACTTTCCGCGCGCGGGATGAGTGCGTACAATATAGGACACGGCTTCAGAAGCGGGTCGAGTAGGTGGAAGAGCGGTAACAATAGCGCCAGGCCAAGGAGTCCGGGTCAGCACCGTCACGTCTGGAAGAGGTTCTGTGCCGCCAGGTAGCGGTCCCGTATAGCTTTCGACCTTGTTGGTATGTGGGTTCCGCACAAACATTGCTGTCGGCATCTGCACCTTGGAAATGTGTTGTTCGACAAGAGTATCCATGCTCCAGGTTGAGTCGAACATTTGTTTCACAAGCGCTGTCCGTATGTGGCCATATCTGATTTCTCTATCTTCTGCACTCTCAGATCCTTGGGCTCTGTGATCCTCAAAGGTATTTTGGTATGTGTCGTACATTTTTCTCTCAGCATCAAGGCCATGTTCGGTCTTGCCATCCGATGTTTTTGGTTCTGGTGCTATCGCGAGAGCCCAGACTTGAATGACACTGTCCTGCCAGCTGGGCAAGATGTGGCCCTCATCAGACCGTTTCGGCGCCACATCCTTATACTCGGTGGTATGTAGCGGCACACCCTTCCGGAATATGAATCTTCGACATGTACCCAGTAAATGGTTTAGGTTCGGCGGTCCGTAGAGATTCAACTTCGGGCGCACAGGCTCAGTTCCCTTCTTTTTCCCTGTCGATCCCTTTCGATAGGACTCCATGGCAGTTTCGTACCTCGTAGTGGCGGAATCAGCCAGGGTCAGCACCATCCCAATGAGACCGCCAACATTGCTCCATTCCGTTTTTCCAGTCATGAAGAAGTCTTGCACTTTGGTCAGACGCTGCCCCGTCTGTGTGATCGCGCGTTGTGTGCCTTCTGCATGATTACCAAACACGTAGTTCCGCGTGATTGTCTGGAGGATGAGCGTTGTGCCTGGAGTATCTGAAGTTGGGGTCGAAATAATTTGAAATTGAGCGGCCATCTTTCCGGGGTCAAGAGCGTGTCTCTTGGTCACGTCAACGGCGTTTTCGGGTCCGCTATCGCGGTGGAGCGGCTCGAGCAGCACTCCTCGGGGAGTTTGCTTGCATTGGGCGTACCCTCGCTTCGAGGGAGAAGGGGCCGCGGGCGCCTTGGTGGAGGGTTTCTCGGTCTTCTTCTTAGAAGTGAGGGGGTCAAAATGTTTGCGCGCGTGGAGGGGTACTTGATCGCAAAGTTGTGGTAAGCTGAATTACGGGACAGACATACTGAAGTATTACCTGTTCTGATAGTGCTTATCCTAGATTGTTCCGCCGAGCTCTTCTGCAGGGCTGTCAAGATCGACCCCCAAGACTCGGAGCGGACAGTGGTGGTGAAGATGCGCCGAAGGTGAAGTCTAGTCGTAACGGTCGTAAAGCGCCCGGCGGCGGTTAAGAAAGGCGCCAATTCGGCTAGTTATAAAGTTTATGAGACGGGAAGACGAGAAACTCCAGCATATATAGGCTGCGCGGGGAGACATGAGTCAAACCATGCCCGCAGTTGTCGCGGGGACTTTTTGGCACGAGGAAAAGAGTTTCTCCGCTGGGCTTGGCGCGATTGCCTACCACCGGACCCAAATGCCTGTGGCAGGTCGGGTTTCCAGTAATTAACATTAGTTCCTTGGTTCGCCTGCGTCGAAGCCTAGAACAATACGTCACAAGTCGAACAGCCAATTCATACAATGGCAAATTAATGAGCAGTTGTTAAGTAAATCTGATGGATATATTTTATCTTTCGCTACATATTCGTCTTATAAGACATCCTCCAACCAAGGTAATTTATACTCGGTAGCCAATATACAAAAGAATAGCTAACCATGCCCAAATATATCAAACGCCTCCTCCAAAAATGCTGAAGCCTGTCTGGCCAGCTGGGTAACAAAAGAAATCGTAAGTCATACGGATCAGTCTAAAAAAATCCCGAAGGCGGAGAGGCGATGTCAGCCTGAATAGCAAGTGCCACAATCTCTGGGGAAAGTTGGGCGGAGAGGAGAATCCCGAGTCAATAGTCGACTGGGAGCTCGAAGCGGTAACCCTCGATGGTCAAGCAAAGAGGAGCGGACGAGGTCGCATTGATCAATCACAAGTCAAGGTGCGACGTTAGGGCTTCGATTCTCTGAAACGCGGGCTCCATCATGGCGCACATCCGCTCGAAACGCTCCATCAGGCACTGGTTCTCAGCTTCATCGGAGACAAAGAGTTCGAAGTGAGCAAAAGCTTTCTCGGGGCTGACGTCACCGAAGAGGGGCTCGTAGTTCTCGGGGGCGGCTGAAAGGGCAGTGGCGGTGACAGTGGGCGAGTTGCGGTACAGGTCGTACTCGGGGTCATCATCTTCCTCCTCGACCTCAACAGGAGCGGCCTTGGTGGATTCGATGGGGCGCTGGACGATGGGGTAGTCCGGCTTGACCTCCTCAATCGTAGACTCCTCTTGGGAAAAGAAGGATTCGCAGCCCTTGCCAGACAGTGCCTCGGTGTCCAGGGGAGCAGATGGGCCTTCTGGGAGCTCGAGAACAGCAAAGACCTGGGGTTGTTGGTAGTTGAACGAGTTCAAGTTGTTCATACCCCAGTTCTGAGTACCCAGGTTGAGCATTGACAGATCTAACGGGGTCTCCGGGATAAGAGTCATGCCGATGTGCGTCTGCTCAGGCTGCGACATGCCGTACTGCTGGTTCTGATACGGGTTGACATCCTTGCGGGCTGGGGCGGGCGCAGGAGTTGGGGTAGATGAGAGCGACGCCATAGTTGGCTTGGAGTCGAGGCTCTCATCGCGCGACAGCTCCTCGAGGAAAGGGGTGAAAGCTTGGTGACGGAGAAGGCGCTCGATGAAGGCCCTTGAGCGGGCATTTTCCTCCATGAGAGCACGGTTTTGAGTACGGAGCTCGTTGGCCTCGTTGGTCTTCATGGCAATTTCGCCTTCAAGCTGGCCAATGTATTCTGCTGGTCGTTAGCGTAAGTCATAAGCAGTCGGTCGAAGATACTCACCCTTTCTTCTTGAACGGAAAGCACGAGCAGAAACCTTGTTGCGAAGCTGGCGACGCTCCTTGGAGCTAAGCTTCTTTCCTTCCTCGGAAGCGAGTAGCCTTTCATCCTCGTCCATGTCCTCCTCATCCTTCTTCATCCGGATGATGTGGGGCAGGAGGTTGTGCTGGTCTTGCGAACTGAGCGAGCTGTTCTGGCTGCTCTGACGAATCTGGTTGACGACGCGAGCGATCGTCTCTTCGGTACGCGCGTCGGTGATTTGGCTAGAGCCGCTTCTCCTATTGGGGTGGAGGCGACTATGGTGCTGCTGTTGGGCGGTCTGCTTCTGCTGCTGGGCCATCTGTTGTTGTCTTTGCTGCTGGGCTTGCGCCTGTGCCTTGGCCAAGGCGGCTTGTTGTGCCTGCTGCTGATGCATGCCAGGCCAGACCCTGACGTTCGGAACCTCCTCTTGCGTAATGGCGCTGGGATCCACGAAGTCGTCTGACTGCGACGCGTCGTTGGACGGGTAGAAATAGGCTGGTTGCGCGACGGACAGGTCCAGGTTCATGTTGACGTCAGATCCCATTCCAAGCCCGCTATTCCATCCCGCGTCCATCATGGTCGAGTCGCCCATCAAGCTCATCTCATCCAGACCAGTGGACGAGAACATGGTGGAGTAGCCATTGAATGGCTGGCTGAGGCCAGCAATGGAGCCGGACGGAAGGCCAGTCTGTTGCTTGAAGCGCTCGTACTCGTGGCTTGGTTTCGCGGGGGTCTGGAGGTCCTCGTCGAGGACAGTGTTGGTCGGGCTGTGGATGGTCGAGGCGGCATTGGACTGCTGTCGGGATGCACTGGAGGGTGTGGGCGAGGGCAGTTGGCTGAAGTCGAAGAAGGAGTCGCTTTCGGGATCCAGACACTGGTTGGTAAACGAGGTCGGCATGGTCATGGCAGGGTGTATTGCAGTAGCCATCGGATCTGATGACGATTGCGAGATGGTGAAGGGAGGTGTCGAGATGAAAAGGACTCCTCAGGCGTCGAGATGTTGTTGCGAGGTGTTCGTGTTGGACGGGCTGGCTGGGGACGAGTCGGGTTAGGCGCCTAAAAGTCGTCGTCAGCTCGCTTTCTTCCGGTTGATCCGGGTCTGTGGCTGAGCCCAGGGCTGCCCACCTCTTGGTCGGCGCGCTGCGTGCGTGGAAGCGTGGATTGGCGATGGGATGGGATGGGTGATGGAGAGGGTGCGAGAAGGTCGTGAAGTGTGTCGTCGAGAGCGAGAGCGAAGGGTGAATAATGAGGATCAAGAAGGGGTGGATGGGCGCAGGAGGCCTTTTGCTGGGTCGGCGTCGGGGAGGCGTTTCACTGTGAGGCGGAGTCTCCCCTCCAAAAATACACGATCCCAGCACCCGGAGCCCCCAGCAGCGCCGACGCTGCTCCGCTTCGGGCGCCCTTGCGCGCTGGGATGCCCTCATCGGGCGGTGTCCTTATGGGGAGCCATGGCTGCTGGACGGTAATTTATCTCGTTCTGCTCGAGCCTTGTCATGCCTCGTTCGAGCACCCGTTTCTCCTGAGTGGAGTCGACTCGAGTCTTCATGCCACTGCCGAAGAACACCCAGTCTCAGCCCTGGGAACCTCACCACCCTGCCCGCGCAGAGTGCAGAGTGCGATGCCCGGTTGGCGGCATCATCGAAAGAACATCGTCTCGTGGCAGCTCCCAGCACGACTGGCTCGTCGGCAGCAGGCTGGAAGCAAGATTACGACGCACGCTCTGGTCGGCCGCCCGACGGCCGACCTCTTTGAGCGACCAGGCCAATCAACACCACAGAGGGAGGCTGTGCTGCCCTCTTTGCGGAACAGCTTGCGACGTCGAGCGCGATTCGCCCGTAACTCTTCTTGCACGCTTCCAAGTTCTCTTCAACCTGTCTGCCAGCTGAAAGGCCATGGCCGCTTGGCGATGCCGACCTGCTTGTTCAGGCAAGAATTCGCAGCATCGTGCATCAAACAAATGCAAGGCGACGAGGCTCAGAACCACAGCTTCTCACCTAATTTCTACATGCTGCCATGGTGATTCCAACGCACTCATCTTACTCCGTTCGCAGCCCGCTCGCTAGTAGGCGTGATACCAACGCGATTGACGTTCCCAATCGAGACATATGCTGCGAGCAGGACGACGTTGGACACCAAGGGGTAGACGATGTCAGCAGTTTGCTACCTTCACTTCGGCCCTGTTGTTTGCAATGCCCATCGTCGATGCTGTGTATGCCGCGTTCCGAATCGAGCGTCGTCCGATACAGAGCCAGGCCGTCTCAAAACCCCCCAGGACCGTGGATGTCGTTGGCTGCCAGCGCCGAGGTCTCGAAACGCTCGACAGGCGCGGTGTGGGTCAACGACCAGAGTCTGTCTCGTGTCCCAGAACTGTCGACCCAACCTGCGCCATCGACCCACGATCATGTTCGTGCGCGTTGAAGGGACCATCCGTGCTGTCATGCTTCCTGCTTCACTCCCAACACAAACTCTCCTTCGCAAGTCCCGATGTGCTCCCGAAGCGTGGTGGCGATCTGCGCATGGCCCTTTCTGAATTCGAGCGCCCAGGACACAAGCGTGCAAGCGCCTCGCACTGCGCCACAGCCTCCCAACGGTGCCCCAGAAACTTGTCACTTCAGCTCCCATGTCCTTGCAGCTTGTCCAGCTTTATCGAGCGTCTGTTGATCCTGCCGCAGTTTGTTTGGATTCCAGAGAGGTGCTCGGAGCGAGTTCGATGTTTAAGCCTCCATCCATTGCTTCCGTTATGGGAATTTTGATGCATGTCTTACTCTTCGTTTAATCCTCCCTCACGACTCGGCCACGGCCCACGGCCTCAGCCTCAACAATTTGATTTGAGCTGTCAAAAGGGGCTGATAACAGTTCCTGCAAAGACCTTTTCCCCCGGACCAAACTAACATGAAGGCCCGTAAAAGATCCGCCCGCACCTCATGTCGGCAAGCTCCGCCCGCCCTGTATTTCCCCGAACGATCATCAATCGAAAATCTCTTCTCCCTTACGTTAAAGCCAATACATAATTACAATCATTATCCAGCGTTAGAGTGCTTCACGTCCGAAATACAATAGAAAGAAATAGCCTCGGAGGACTAACGGAAGCTTCACCACGTCCACGCCCATATCACACCTGAGCGTTTCCCAGCGCCTCCCTACGATTCAACTCGCCAGAAAGATAGTGAACCTAGGGGCCTCGGTAGATAACCTCGTACGAGATGAGTAAGGAGGTTATGAAATTTATCCCTAGACGTTGTGGTGAAGTTTTCTTCATTTTCTATTTTTGCCCAGGAACGCGCGTTCGTCAACACCATTCCTGCACGCACCTCACAAACGAAAATTCCCAACAACGAACTCGATATCCACAGACCGGCCAGAACATGGCTCTCCTTCTCGTGACCACTATTGTGTACAGGGACCCCCTCATCCCATCCCCTATCCTCAACGCATGAAACAGTCGGAACCTACCGCCAGCACGCATGAACCGCACCGCCAACCCTGATCCTCTGAAAACGTTCCACTAGTATTCTCCGAAGTTCCATCTCTTCGCCATACTCCCCGTTGCAGTGTCTCCATGCCTCGGAACACACCCGGGGGCCGGACAAGCATCTGTTGACTCTTGGCGCCGCCTTATGTAGCACTGTTCCCAAAACGGGAGGATCTCCATTTATCTGGTGGAGATTCAGGGCATGATGCTGCTGCTAGGAAGAAAAATACCGCTTGATGGGGCGCGCCACAAGAGTAGAGGGGGATGAGGTGGCTCGTGGCGCAAGTTCTGAACCTCCTCCTGTGGACTCCATCTGTAAACGGGCTTGTGAAGTCGATACCCAAAGTGTGAGTTCTCCATGTGTGCCACGCCAATGAGCTCCCTCGAGCATACGACAACCTGCAAGGCTCTATGCTTTGTGCAGTTCCTCGCCAATGAGGCCTCGGGAGCATACGACAACCGTACAGGTCATGTGTAAAGCAGCACCAATGAGCTCTCGTGAGCGCACGACACGGATCCGTGCTATGCTCGAAACCAGCTGAAAGACTCGTTGATGTCAAACGAGCAGAACGTAGGTAGGACTTGTATACTCACATTCTACCGCATCTACCATCCCCCACACCATCACCACAACGAGTGCCCCGTGAAGAAATCCACCCCGAGTGCATTACTCCAACTCCACACAACCCGCCGCACCAGCCCCCCACAACACCAAACAGGCAAAGCCGACCATCGAACACACTACTCGCCACGAGCACCTTACATTCCGCATGAAGAGTAGCAAGTACATAAGTAACTCATTGGCCGTGCACGCTTCATACAGCGAGAAGTATATCGCGCGAGGAACCCCATGACACGTG
>MU001968.1:0-59280 GCA_010093585.1 Melanomma pulvis-pyrius CBS 109.77
GTTGTGGATGGGAGGATTGGTAAGAAGAGGGTTGAGAAGAAGAGGGTCGAGGAGAAGAGAGCGGTGACTGGGAAGATGTTGGAGGAGAGTATGCTGGAGGAGATGCGAGGGCTTGAGTTGTAGATTGGATTGTCTCTCTCTTGATGCTGGGAGGATGTTGGAGGAGAGTATGCTGGAGGATAAATGAGGGTTCGAGCGATAGATTGTCTCTCTCGATGCTGGAATGAGGCCGATGCGGAATTGGAAGATAGCCGGATGTTTGGCCTGGGAGATGGATATCTAGGGAGTTGAAAACGGTCTGGATACATGTGTGTTTTAATGTTGGGCTCGACACGAGATAAAGATGAGAGGAATATACAACTTCTGGCTTACCTTGCCCGAAACCACGCGCGTACTATGCTCATTGAACCCCTGCCTTTTCCTCAGCAGTGATATCTGATCTCCTGAGCGCAATATCACAAACAGCCTAGTCCATTCGCTCGTTACCTCGCGCCTCATCCAAGCGCCTCCCCTCCTCCCTCGCATTCCACCCTCTCAGCCCTCCCCAAAGTCCCTCAGCCCTACCTTGGCACCCCCCAGCCCCGTAACGGTAATACTCAGCTTCTCGCGCCAGGGCTCATCGTCTCTGGACTCCAGAACCGGGAACTCCTGCAGCAGCCTCACAACGACGTAGCTCGTCTCCGTGAGGGCAAACTGCTGGCCGATGCAGATGCGCGGGCCGCCGTTGAACGGCAGGTAGCCCCAGCCGGGCCGCAGGGGCGACGATGCATGCTCGCCGTCCAGCCAGCGGCTCGGATTGAAGGCCTCGGCGTCGGGCCCGTAGATGTCCTCGCGGCGATGCATGGCGCGCGACAGCCAGGCTACGACTGCGCCCTTGGGGACGAAGAGCGGGGCTGTGGCGTCGGGTCCGCCGCCGTGGGGGAGAAGCGTGTCTTTTACCGCTTGTCGCGAGTTGGTGGGCACGATCGGGTAGAGGCGTTGGCTCTCGTTGATGATGGCTTTGAGGTACTTCATCTCCTTTAGCTGCTGGTATGTGGGCGGGTCCCGGCCGACGTGTTCGGCGATCTCGCGCCGCAATCGCGACACGATCGACGGGTGCCGGGGGAGCTCGAAGAAGATGTTGGATAGGAGGGAGGCGGTCGTGTCGCGGCCTGCGAGGAGGATGTTGAGGAGCTCGGAGCGGATGCGCGTTAGGTCCGAGGTTTGGGAGAGGAGCTCGTCGAGGAATACGTAGCGGTTGGTGGCGGAGTCGGGTTTGGAGGTCCGCGACGCGATTTCGGACTCGATTATGCCATCTATGAATTCTGGGTTTGTTAGCAGGGTGATTGGAAGGGTCTATGGATGTTGATGAAGTATGGAGATTGAAAATAAAGTCGGTTTGAAATTGGATTGGAGTGGGCGATGGATGGACATTGAAATGTGTTGGTTTGAGTGAAGACATTTTAGGAATATAGAGGAATGGAGTGACGGTGCTGGACGCTGAACAATGTAGCCCCTGTCTATGCTAGGAATTGGAAATGCTAAAATGCAGAGGAGAGGGCGAAGAATAGTAGACATTTAGACACCAGGAAAACAGAAAAGACAGTCGTCGGAACTTTATTAGAACAGCAGACAATGCTGCATTGCTCTCCATGAGAGAGCACCACGCAAGCGAGCACCTGCATTACTTTTGTGCCCTTTGAAACAAAGAAGTATGTGATCTTCCTCCAGTTTCTAACATAATAAAGCATGCCTAGAGAATGCACGAGACGTACCTTGGATAACCTTTATACACCGTTTGAAGCGAGGATCCGGCAGAAACTGGGAAAGGATACTGAACCACGAAATGTTCTCTTTGAAAGGATCCTGGCAATACTCGAAAGCCTCGACGAATTCGTCACAGCTCTTTTCTTGCCCGGGGTCTAGGGAGTTGGTGCTCTGCCCAAAGAGGAACTCGGTGGAGACGTCGAGGGTGAGGTTGTGGAACAGGGGCGCCAAGTCAATTGTTGCGCCGTCCTTTGGAACAAGGTCAATGAGTCGGGCTGTGTGTTTCTCCATGATGGAGACATCGGCGACCTGTGAGCGCTCGAAGCACGGCCGCAGCATCTCCCGCGAGTGCTTCCAGGCCGCTCCCTCCGTGGTAAAGATGCCCTTGCCTAAGAAGGAAGTCATGCTGGAAATGCGCTCGCTACCGATGCTCCAGTCGTCGAATTCGGTAGCCAGCATCGTCTTCACGTTGCTGGGATCGTCGGTGACGAAGATGGTCTGGCGGAGGATACTTAGCATGATTGTGTGGGCGTTGTTGTCCGTGAGCTCTTGTCCCCAGGCCTCGAGTTGTCGGTGCTCCTTGTAAGCCTTCAAGTTTTTGAAGAACCTGTCGAGACCGAGGATAGGGTCTTTGGTGGGTATATGCTTGGGTGGCAGACAGCCATGTTGTTTCTTGAGAGCCCGCCGCCGAGCCCCCGTGGTCGCCTCCCAATACGCTCGGCGGGCGAGGAACAGGGCGATCAGGGCGACGGCGAGCTTCGTAAGGGAGATGAAGGCCATGGTGTGGTTATCGGTGGATGGGGAAAGGACATGGCGAGGGTGCTGTGGGGGGCGGGGGGTGTATGGGCATGTAATACGAGATGAAACAGGCAGCAGTTCGTAGCAAGAAGGGCTAATATAAATAAGTATTTCGTGCAGCCGCGCATTACAAAGTTTAAACGAGCAGACGAACGAGAGGTGGAATAAGTGAAATTATTGTCCTCTGGCTAGCTATATTGGACCGAAAGGATCACCCGCGACGCCTCTTCAGGGAAGGAGGTTAGAATCCGAGCTCGAGATCCAGTCATCGATACACGCGACCCCTGCACCATCGCAACATCATCCAAGTACGCCAGTAGTACCGAGAGTACAGTACCGAGAGTTCTAGCTAGGATTCCTGTAGAGTCAGGTCTTATCTCTGCCACAATCGTTGCAACATGCATTGGACGTCATTACGCTAACGCTAGCGCGCCCCAAGCAGCATCACCCCGCCGCCCACCACACATGGTACAACCTCAGCACCAGGGCATTTGTTGGATTCTAGAAGCCCGTCCCTCATTATTTTCACTGCTAAACACCTACTTGCTATACGTCTATTCTGTCTCTACCTGTATAGATTGGATCACATCTCGCAGAAAGACTAGAATTATATCATCTCATGCTGATATAACAGCTTTGCTAGCATTCATTTCTCGCCGATGTAGCCGCATCGACCCAATCTCATACGCCGCCTACAGCCTTTCCCCGAGCTCCACGAGTGCTCATCATCATCCGTTATCGCATACCCTCGTTTCAGCTGCCTTGTTCTGTATCTACAACCTCGAGGCGTTTCCCCTTGCCTTGTAAAATCGTCTGGCTATTCTGGGCGACTCGAGAGGGCGTATATCGGATGGACGGCTGCCCTTAGGGGTCTAACAACATTGCTAAACTTTAATTAATGCAACAAGCAGGCAGCGCGCGTAGGAAGCTAAGAGATTGCAGAAGCAGACAGCAGATAAAGCAAACTTACCTGGTTGCAAGCTGCCTTTTACCCTGCTATTAAGAATCTGCTATTAGATCTTCTAACTCGATTCTATTCCGCTTCTAAATAGTTTTATCCGAAGCCAGACAAACGCCTCTCAAGTCATGATTGTCCAACCATGAAAAGTGGCTACCAGTTGGACTCGGTGTCATTAGTGGTAGAAGAAGCGATGTTTTGTTTGCGGACTTGATAGCCGATCTTGAATCATAAAATTGTTGGATTGAGGATGTCTATGGAAGCTATTATCTTCTGGTCAACAGACTCAGGAACCAAGAAATATATCGTGAGAGACCAGAAGACGTTGCAAATTAGTCTTATGCTATTCGGATGCACATATCAATCGTGAAATAGCACGAGAAAGTGTCAATTAGTCAAAGAAGCGATGTTCGGTTTGTAAAGTCAAGAGCGCAGATATCATACAACCTAAATAAATCTCTATAATCAATGTTCTAATATCTAATTATTCACAGAGATAGCGAGTAAAATCTCTCTCTAGATCCGTGAAAGATTACTATCTCATAACACGCTTAACAATTCGGAAAGAATTTGGAAAAGCAAGAAACGGAAAGATCGCCTGAAAGTCTAATAATTAATGAAGAAAGTGTCACCTTTCCGTGTTGTACGTGGGTAGCGAAAATATACACAATTGAATTAATAGAGAAGGTGTGAGGGCACAAGGCGTGTGACGATGAAAAGGAAATCTAACAAACCTATACTCCACACTGCAATACGTCTGCTATCTCTTCTTACCCATCCAGTCAACCCGACGCAGCTAGGAAGCTGCCTAATCACTTTATATGCGTAATATCACCAACACACCGTTGCGTCGCCACCATTTCCGCCAAAAGACAAACGAGAAATATGCAAAATGCCGCCAATCCACACATCCGATGAAATCCAAATATGTTGGCGCCTGCTACCACGAAGTGATGTATATCTCGAAAACGGTAGGTAGTGTGAAAAGTAGCCCCTTTCCTGACTTAACCTTGGTCGCTCGAGAACATGTGTTTGACGAGATGTGCTCGCTATATGAAGTTGAAGAGCCGAGATGAGAATTCATCAATCGACATATATGGTTGAATAGACGCGTAGAAGGGAGATCTGGGTTTGTCTAGCCGACAAACTGACGATGGCTATAGGAGTGGCGAATGGGATTCGGCAACGCCTTCATAGCACTGCATAGCTTCTAACGATCCGTACATTCGTTGTCTCTCAAGTTAGAATCTCTAAGTTTACAGGAACACAAAGGGATCGGATATGCAGACATTAGGTGTGTATCAAGTGACTAGGTGAATGAAAGGACGGCACAGCACTATTTCTTCCCTCTTCCCTGGATTATTTGACAGGGACTTCTGTCATAGATCGCGTTACTAACGAGGTCAAAAACAACGAGTCTTAAATCGAGCCCTCGCTCGTCAACGGCGAGTCAACATGGAAGAATGTGAACTTTCATAATAGAAATTTGGTCCTTTAGCGCTGATCGAGCTTCGCGAGTTGGGCAGCTGCAATGGGACATCTGCACAGGCCTCCCCATTGCTATATGAGGTCAGAACTTCCGTAAGTCTACTACACTCAACAAGGTGGCCCTGGAGGCTCTGGGCTGTATATGAGGGGCGCTCTAAGCACTTTTCACATCGAAGATTCCCCTTTCCGACGGTAAGTGCCTTTCCTCTCTAGGAACGCTCTTCGACTTGTCTCTTCTCCATTCCAGGTACTCTTCTTTGGTTGTCTTGTTTTGATATCCACTTCTCTTCCTGGCTCTTTCCCCATAATTGAAGAACTTGGATAGCCATCGTGGCTCACACATCCTCATGTCTCTTCTCCGCACACATCCCCGCATCAGAATCAATTGACACTTCTCCAGTATCCTTGTAATATAGGCATCTCGCATCTCGGTTGCTCGCACACACCGGGAATGCTACAATCTCTTGCCCATCCTCGGCGGTCATCTCTTTCTTCCTTTTTAATGTCTCTACACTAGAGATATCCGACAATCCTGACTTCGTGCCGTGCCCGAAAATTCTTCCTGCGTTGTTCATAATGGGTGCTCTCCTTGCGCATTTGCTGCTGGAGTTGGTGGCCGCACTGTTCTCGTTCCTCGCCTGCCGCATTCGGGGTTGTCGATGGCGCATCGCGCGGCCAGGCTATTCAAATGCATATCGTGTTGTCTCGGGCGGCGCTTCTACAGCATGGAATCGACTGCACAACCGCAGCGCGGGGAGTAGAGGCATCCTGCCAGCCGCGTGGAGGGATTAAACTTGCCATCTAAGCTCTCGGAGCCGCGCCGTAGTTCAGGACCTGTCAGCTATACCTACGTAGACCTCCATATGTCTTCTCGCTGTCCCCATTGCTGGTCCAAGGTAGGGTGAAGGGCATTGGATTGTAAGAAACTTCATGGTAAACCCACCGTGCGCATCTTGCTACCGGGACGGGTTTGCTGGCTGTGTGCGGTTTATTTGGTGCATTTTGTATACCTCCTGCCACGCTGTTTGTTGCTCCTTGTCCGGGAGATCTTGCTCACCGAATAAAGCGTTCACGTAGGCCGGGACTGTGGCGGGCCGGCGTGGCGGTGCGGACTGCCCGTTTGCCTTTGGAAATGCTGCGAGCTTCTTCACCACCGTGGCGCAACACAACAACGCCAACACTACCACACGCCTGCACAGCGACGACTACAAGCCCTTACACACTTCATAACCCATCCTCACATAAACCGTCACTAGTAAGTCCCCAAAATCACAGCCACCCTCACTACCTTTCCTTATTTCCCCTAGCACCAGTGCTAATCTCTACCTAAAACAGAAGGCGCTTTACTTCACACTCTCAATCCTATTGCCCTTCTGCTACTACCCACTACTATCCCGCTGCTATCACGATACTGACGTAGAATTAGCCATCATGAACGACGCCGAGGGCATCTCGGTCGCCAAGACCATCGACGTCGCGTCCCGCGCCCGCCTCCCGGGCGAAGAGTTCGGCTGGGGCAATCCCTTTGCCGGAGAAGAGGAGACTGCGCCGCCGCCGCCAACGGGATGGGCCAGGTGGGCAGCCGAGGCCGCAAGGGTCTTCAACAAGTTCTGGGAGGCCATTGGAGCCTTCTGGGGCGGGCTCCGGGAGATGGTCATGGGCAGGGAGTAGAGGGGGAGAGGGGAGCGGGGATGGAATGGGATAGGGTGAGATAGGAAGAGGGGAGGGCTTTCCTTTGTGAAACAGATACCCAGGGCAATTCTGGCGTTTTTGAAGGTGGAAATGACAGTTTCTGCGGAAATCACACACAAGACAACATTGTGCAGTTCACCCTGACACGATATTAGCATGTTTCATGGTATCTGAATGTTTTCAAACCTTGCTTGAGTCTTTTGATCCTCTGGCTAAGGTATAATAAGTTTGAATCGATCTTTCAGGGCTAGACAAGATTGTAATCATAGAGCTAAAGGTTCAGGACGTTTGGAGGTTGCCTAGTGACTCTACTTTGTAGGAGCTGAAAGAAACGGCAGATCTGGGCGTAAACTGCAGACTCTGCTACAGCTATGTATACGCCTTTACTGTGCCAACCACTCCTTGGTCCCCTTCCTCGTCAAGAAAGACCCAGATTCCTTCATCGAAATTCTGCCGATGAGATTCAACTGCTCCTCAACACTATCCTTCGGCGACATCGGACCCTTAAATCTCGGATCCACCTTCTGAAATTGTTCCGTCATTTTATCGTATATCTCGCGTGCTGGCGGAGGAACTGTCGACGATCGCATTAGCAAAACTAACACAAGCAAGGAGCGAGACCGTAGACTCACGTTGGTCGAGGGACTCCGCTTGCGTAAGAACGACGCCCGGACACATGGCTAGAAATACAATCCCGTCTTTCTTGTACTCTATAGCGAACTTTGCGACTAGCATGTTCACTGCGGTCTTGGAGATCGCATACGGGATCGCTTCTGCTACGCCCGCGACGGCCATGAAGTCGACAGCCGCATGGCCCGAGGAAATCACAATGACCTTTTTGATCGACGACTTCAGCACATATGGGATGAACGCGTTGATAGCAAACATCACTCCCGCGACATTCGCGGTCATGCTCGCATTGAACTCTTCCAAGAAGTACTGTTCTTTTCCGACGTAGTCGCTGGGCTTCATAAAGGCGGTGCCATGCGAGAGATACGCCCCATTTACGACCAGGTGGTCTACTGCTCCACCTGTGATTTCGGAAGCTTGCTTTGCGGCTGCTTTCAGGGATTCGGCATCCGTAAGGTCGCCTTGGACGACGTGCACGTTGGCGAGGTTGTCGGAGGTGACTTGGGATTGGGTGGCGTCGACGTTGCGGGCGACGGCGATGATTTTGTTGGAAGGGTCTTTTGAAAGCGTCTTGAGGTATTGGTACTGGAAGATTATGTTACAGTCAGTGAGACAGTTGAATAGGGAGAGGAGAGGATACTGACCCCGATGCCTCGACTGGCGCCGACGATAACGTATGAAGGCATGACTGATTGTTTTATTACGAAATGCACCAGTAGTTTGAAGCAGTAATAGTTGAGCTGTTGTAGATGCTGGATAACATCGATCAGTGTCTAATATATACGCCATCTCCCCAAAGTGTCGTCCGTCAATTCTACCCCGTGAATCCTGACTAAAGAGACTGTATTCCTTGGACCAACTATCATACAAAAGTAAGCTGCTCACATTTCGGCAAGTTTCTGCGATGATGACCTCCGGATTTGGACAGCATACGAGGGAAGCCAATCAGGCAGTGGTGCCCCTGCTAGTGTCGCACTTAACTCGCAGATACTTGCCCAATCGCCTTCTGATTTGGTAAGTCCGCGTATGTCCGCCTCCTTCGCCCAACCAACACTTGTCTTTGATTTGGAGAGGTAGAAATTGGTTTCGGACGAAATGATGTAGGGCATTGGTAATTGGTTGGAAGATGAGCTGTGCCTCAATGGGAAATTGAAAAATATGCAAAACGCTACTGGGATGTTCAGTATACATTTGGTGCAACTATCCGCTCAAGGTTAAGAATGCATTGCGCGAATATTAGAACAGGTCGGACTTCGTCTTTAGCGAAAATTAAGTTTAAAACACGGTCGTAACGGGCATATGATGCAAATACAGTCTTTTAGTGAGTTTGTAGATATACATATGCCCAATCATGCGAAAGCAGGAAGTCCGTCTGCATTACTCATAGCAGTAGTCATCTTCAAAGCATAGTCAATAGCTTGTCCAGTATCCAGATCGTTCTGTGCCCAGAATCTCTCAATGTACCCACGTATGCGCATTATACTAGCCGGAGGGAACCGAGATTGTGTTCTATCAATAACTCGAAGAACTATAGTTCGTTGATCGTCTGTCCGCGCCTCACAGCCAACAAGAAACAGTGGAAAAGTTCGCTCGCAAGTGTGCAACGTTTCCAGAATGACAAATGCCTTTTCGGTCAATCGCTGTAGAACCGGGCTCGACGTCGGAACGTTTCGACCCGCTCGGTTGAGATATATGAGGCCGGCGAGACGATACAACTCTGCAATGTCTTCGATCTGTCGTTTCCTGTCTATGCACATGCTGGCATCTAGGTCTTCGATTCTGACGTACTGCTTCGCGAACTTGAGGCGTCGGTCCAACTTATCAAGAGTTTCGGTGTGTGAATTCTTGTTTGTCTCCATTTCCAATACGACATCGATGATGCAGGCGATTGTACTTAGGACCTCGATGGAGCAGGCTAGAGTTGGTACTATCTATGTGGCCGCAGTGAGATAGAGCATTGTAGATACCGAAGGGACAGCTCACATTTGTCTTGTTTTGGGAGTTCATTTCCGCAACCATGAGATCCTTCCTTTTCGCGCAATCGATCATTCCAGGTGTTCGCCTGTCAAAATGACGGACTGCAAATTTCGAGAGGACGTCATAATAGTATACCCAATCGAGAATCACGGCGAGATCTCCCTGGTACGCTTGCTCCGAAGGAAATGCGATTATGGAAGCAGTTTTGGAGTAGCAAATGCTGCTGGCCCATTCTCGCGGTGTGCTGGGAGTCGCGAATGCCTATTCACTGGGATGAGTAATTGTGGCTCTGCATGCCGGAGATTGACCTACGTCAAAGAGAGCGAGGAAGTTGACTGCTATTATGCGCTGCCGTACATCTTTGAGGGCTGAGCTTTGTCTTGACGACGCCCAGACAGCATTGACTGCCTTTGATTTGTACTCTAGTGCTTGCGATATATTTGAAAGATGAAGATTTGCTATAGCGTAGATGATGTAGAGAATGGCGGACGAAGCAGGAGAAACATCAGCGAAAGACATGCGGACAACTAGGTTTTGAATTTGTGCATTATTCGCCGCGGTGAGCTTATGTGAGACATTGTTCATGTCTGAATTGTTAGATGATCTTTTTAGAGTTGGAAAGCAGTGCTTACAGTAAGAGAACAGATCAATTTCGGAGCTGTTCAGTGTGAAAGGCATCCAGCTTGGATTGCGGAAGATTCTTGGACGGGGTGATGCCCGTCTTGGCATAGACACTGGAAAGCGTTAGGCTGTATGATTACACTTTTCTAAGAGCCATACCTGAATTCAAAGTGTTGTCTGATAACTCTACATCCGACGAGAATACATTGACGAAATCTGCCCCCAGAAACCAGAATGAAGATAATTCTTGGGGTTGATCTGGGACTTCTGAAGTGATAGCTCTTTTCTGGTCATTCTTTCGTGGCCAAGATAGCCTCATTCCATACCCCAAGCATTCTCGACCTGAATGCCTACAGTTCTGACATGTAGGTAGATGCTTATCGCAGGCGATCTTTCGATCTGTGTGTTGGGTCTCGTTAGCTACGTCTTAGCCTCACAGAGTTACTGTGGTTACCTTTACATGTCCAACAACCTTTTGTGCTCTTCGAGGGAAGCATGTGAGTTGATTTGTGGAATGTGTGTTCTGTTCGATTCGATGGATGAGGTTGCGAATTATAAATATTGGATTTCGTAAGCATTGGCGCTAGCTAACCTTGATTTGGAGTTGGCTGACATGGCTGAGCACCGTGCCCAGGTGTGTTTTGTGTAACTTCTAATCGTGTACAAGAATCGCTGATGTTTATTTTTCTTCGTCTGTGAGATAGTAGTAAAGTTTACGTGCTCTCAGACTTGCTCTGGCTTAAGCCGTGGAAGCTTGACCTTTTTGAGCTAAGAGGGGGTCCGTGCGCGATCTCCCTTGTCTTCTTCTCCGCTTGTTCCTCTCTTCAATCCATCTCCATCTGTCCCTTCAATTGCCTCTGCCCTCCCACTCGCTCGCGCCTACCCCGGATTCCTCGCCGTCCTTGGCGAAAAGCGTTCTTTCCTTTATGTTTGCGTTCCGAAAACGTCTCGCGTTTTCTACTACTCGTTCTGCGCGCAAAAGCAATCACTGGTCAGACCAAAATATAGATCGACGAGTCCGATCTCAACGGCAAATTCTTGGTTCAAAGCAACCCTGTGCAAGAAGAGCATCTTCTACCTACAGTCTGATACGGTCAATATGGAGAAGTTGGTTTGCTGGAGGTCCGCAAAGCCCATCGCCTACGGATACGGGTAGACTCAACCCATTCAAGTCTAGTCAACCATCTAGGCGCGTAGAAATAGACAGTTTGCGCCGGTACCTCGGTCACCCTCATACAACCGTTTGCAAATCTGAGCTGGAACCTTCATCTATTTTGTTTAAAATTGATCCCGAACATGAAGTGCTAAGCACTTGGAGCTTCAATTCAGATGGTGTCCTTAAAATCCCTGGTGATTATGCTGCTGCTATGCCTCTCATAATAGCAAAATTGTAGTGAGCTGATATCTATTACAGGTGCACCACCGAAATGGTCACCACGCACCCTTCCAGTTTACCTAAAGGCAACAGGCCAATTGCCCAGAGCTACCGCATATCAACCTATTCTATCTAGAATAGCACAAGAGACCCATTTGGCGGACATAAGCACCACTCCTAGCATCCTGGCAAACTTGTTCAAGTTTTGCGCGTCGAGAAGACCAGGCCAAAATGCTTTCGTGTTCTCTATTCAACAAAATACCCTAGTGATGTTTGGTATGCGCTTTAAAAGGCAGGCTCTGTCACCTGGATCTCCGACTGAACTTGTGAATAATTCTGACCTTGGTAATTTCGGCATGGCTTTTGAAAGAGCTTTTACGAGACCGGAACCGGGAATGTCACCAGATTCTAGACATATTCAGTTCATTCGATATACGTTCGGAAAACTCTCGATCTTAGCTCGGTGCGAGGTCGATGCTTGGAGGTTGCCAAAGGGTATAAATGAGTCTGTGGAATCTAAGCATGACTGGGATAAGAAGGTCAGGCTGGAGTTGAAGTGCATACGTCGTAAAGAATTCAGAGCGCGCATAATGTCTACTATGCCCCAGGCTTGGTTTTCCAGAACTAAACAGATGGAAGTAGGACTTCATTCTGGAAATGGGACCATCACAGAAGTGAGACGGATCCGCGTACGCGAGCTGCGCGAAAAATGGGCGAGAACGAATCAGACTGAGCTTCAAAAACTTCATTCTCTACTTTGCAGACTCAGAGTCGAGGCCTCGAGCTCGGAAACTGGCGTTTGTGTTGGAGTATTCAACCAATCGGCCGAGGACAACACTTTGGAGGTATTTTCAATGGCGAAGAAACATACACGGCTTTACGAAGACTTTGGATTTTTGCACCGCTTGGAGGGTGAACCTACGGGAGACCATGAATCGAATCTTCGACTTCGGTAGAGTGAATAATTGTTATATTATTTTAATTCTATTCTGTATGGATGAGTACGATTTGCAGAGCAACTATACTACTACTGAATCTATCACACTGAGAAGAAACAGTAGCAAGTAAGTTTGCACGTAGCATACCCTCCGCAATCTTCGCTAACATGTAAATCGTCGCCATAGAATGGTCAGGAGGACGAAAAGGCACCAAGCTCACATCAACAACCCATAGTCTCTAAACGCTGTACACTTCTACCTTTGAATCTGCCACGGCCATATTGTCCTTGCATTATCCTATGCATGTACAGCTTGCATGGCTGATATTCTGCTGGTTCGCTTGTGTGTACTTTGAAGAAGGTGCCCCAGAAGGGTCAGCCGAAGACAGAGTGAGGAGGGCTGGAGGCTGCAGTGGGGTTCAGAAGGACAGTGAGGACGATGCTCACGGTGGCGGTTGAGAACAGCGAATGTAATGATGCAGAGATTGCCGTAGTCATTGTAGTTATAAGAGCAGATTCAGCTTGCTTGGTCTCTGTTGACGGTGTGTGCCGAACGCTCAGAATCAGCGTGGACAATGCTTCCAATTTTTTTAGAATAGACTCGCCTGCAATCCTAGCAATGTGAAAGAGTATCTTCAATAATTTCCGTCGAATATGAGAGAAGGCAGCGTTCTCTGTGAATATCTGCTTGCGCTCGAGTCTCCCAAGATTCTCATGTTTCAAACGTGAAAGCCGTAAAACTGCTCATAAACAATAGTAGCTGAAAGAAGAACTTGGCTTGGGGGAGAAAAATCATCAAAAATGGACAGTCTAAATGCACAGCGTGGTCGGATTTTCTCGCTCCAATCGGAGTGATGTTCTTTGCTTCGGCTTTGTGTTTTTTTTTGGGGGCACAATGCGACAGAAGCTCACAGCACGTGATTCTACTACGCTTTCTCCCCAAAATCATATTTTGTTTTCCAAGTATATTTGGAACATTGCATTGATAAGAGGCTATTTAATAGCATACCATTTCAGGTTTGAACATCTGGGAGAGTTGTCGTACCACGTGGGAGATTCGCTTAGCTCTTCCTGCACGACGCTCGACGACTCCTCCATCACGAGCTCATCAATTCGTCATCATCAGAGGAATATCTCCACTCGAAGTCATCATAGTAGCAATTCTACGATCTTCTGCGCCGTTATCCGTGGATTAAGATCCTAAAAGACATCGAAATAGGCGGCCAAACACCATGTCTCGGTCGCTGCGCCTCTCATTGGCGGAGTGGCGGTTGCCTGCAGCAAGGTGCTCGGAGTCAGCCTGTGCTACCTCAGGTGAAGTCAATGTTGAACTCTTCTTTCTCTCTCCATCTCCTCTCTTTCATAGCATTAATACACTCTTTTCACTTATGGGTTTGCTCTGGGTCTTTTCTAAAATTGCTGTGGGTGTGCTGCGTCATTGATAGCCTGTCAACGAGAAGGCTTCCTCGCACTGCAATATTTCCATATTTTGTACATCGAACTACTGGCGTGGAGAATTCTCTGAGCACGTTTGTTCGCGTGGGAGATATCTTCCGTGCGCGCGGAGACGAAACCAAGTCTTGAGGCCGCCCAGTGTTACCGGTACCGAAATTCAAGTCGCATTCACTCGCGCCCAACGCCTCGAAACAACGGGCGACCCATTTAAAACCCAAGGTTCTCAAATTCGCCGCAACCCCACCACCACCCACCACTTTCTCGACCTCCTTCGAGAAGCGCAGCCCATTCAGTCAAAAGCATCGGTGCGCGATACGACTTCCCTGTCAAGTCAAGATGCCGGAGTCGTGCATCATCTGCGGCGATGACAATACCACCTCTCCCCTCTTCACTGCCCCATGTGGAAACCACTACGTCTGCTCAGACGACCTCGAGAGCTTCTTTCGAAATGCGATCAAGGATGAGAGCTTGTATCCCCCACAGTGCTGCTCGGAACCGTTTCTCCTAGAGGTATTTGGAGAGGCCCTTCCCTTCGAACTTTTCTGGGACTACCAGGTAAAGGAGCGTGGTGAGTATTCAGTTCAGAAGAAGTACGTCGAAACCCCGATAATTCAATACCCAAATATCAATACTGACCACTTCAGGTTCCGTGTCTACTGTGCAAATCCTTCTTGCGCCACGTTTCTCCGGCCAGACATTCACACTTTGAACACAGAAACCCAGGTGACCTACGCCATTTGCGAGAGCAAAGACTGTGGCACGAAAACCTGCATCACGTGCAGAAAGGTTTTACATGACGGTGCTGCAGAACACTCTTGCGAAATCGCCGATGAAGACCAGCAGTTCAAGGACACTGTCAAGAAGGAGGGTTACCAAGAGTGCTACGCCTGCGGAAGCATTGTCGAGCTCATTGAAGCTTGCAACCACATTAGGTGAGACTCCCAACATCGTATCTTAATCGAATCAAAACTCACCTTGTATAGCTGCGACTGTGGTAGCGACTTCTGTTATGTCTGCGGAAAGCCCTGGGCCGGACTCCATGGATGTCCCCAGTATGGCCCAGCCGAATTCGACGAAGAAGGCTACAACCAGGATGGCTACCATAGAGAGACGGGTCTTAACCGCGAAGGGCTGACTCGTGTGCGACAGAATCTCCAAGATATCGGCGAGGCAGACGACGGAGAGGAGGAAGAAGAAGAGGAAGAAGACGTTCGCTTCCCTCACTGGGTGGTGCAAGAGATGCGCGAAGTACTTTCGACGCTACCACCAGAGTTACTAACCGAGGCCATTGAGGGCGAGATGATGCGTCTGATTGAACTTGGTGAGCTCATTGGCGAAGAGGGGAGACTTAGTGCTGGCGAAGATCAGAGCGAGGACGAGAATGGCGAAGATGAGCTTGATGGCGGAGAAGTGATGGCTGCAGTGGACGACGACCTGAACCGGCTCGAAGAGGAACTGATCCGGGATGCAGACACTAACGCGGAGCTCACAGATCCTGCCCAAGCCCAGGACATCACACCCGATGCGAGACCTGGCAGAAGCATCACCGTCGATATCGACGACGAGGACCTCAACTTCGACCCCGAAATCTTTACCTTCGACGAAATGCAACGTCACAACGACGATATAGTCGACACTACGTACGTCTCCGACGATTCCGATTCTGACTTAACCCCAATCTTAACTCGCCCCAGAGCTGCCAACGATCTCTCAGAATCACAGGCCTCCGCCTCCGGCCACCCGGTCCCCATCCCCACCACCGGTTCGACCTTCTTCCTGTCCCAGCGTGAACACAGGGACTCCAATGAGGAATACAGCGCCGCCTCCGACCCCGAATCGCAACAGGCAGCCCAGTCCTCCGCCCCCGAGATGTCCTCGCCTGGAGATTCCAATCCGGAAACCGTGGCCACGGGCATCGACGGTGAGAACGACAATCCGCACGCCGCTCGTGCCCGAGGGTCCAATCTAGTGCCGGTGTTACTCCACAGGGATGGGCACGTGTATCCCCAGATCGCACGCTGAGCGAGTGAAGACCTTTAAGGAAGACGAATTTGCCTCTTGGGGCTATGGGTTGCGATGGTCAAGAGATTGTACGAGGATCTACGCATAGCCCGATAATTTGCGATTCTGGAGAAGGGAGAGCGTGCGCATCTTTGGATCGCATCTCATTGTCAGCACCAATGCCATCGGGATGAGCATGGTTTATTGAGCGAGAGAGAGGTTGTGTGTGTGTTGGACCTTTCGGCTTTTGTGTATTGGGGAGCAATCTTTTATGCCTTGGAGCTTAGGCCGTTTACCTTTCGGAAGACTGCGGATATGGGAGTAGGTTTCTTGGTCTATACCTACACTTCTGAGTATTACGATTCAAAAAGACAAGTTCACATAACCTCATGGGCCCCGTGCCGTGACTAAAGCGAGTTGGTTTTGATTCCCGTGATCCCTAAACGAACAATGAGCTAATGGCACTCTCATATTAGAGTGAATACTAACGTAGAGGTAGAGGTATAGAAGAAGCTCCGTATTAGTGATTAGGATTATTTGGTGTGAGCCTACTACACCGAGAAGTTAAAACGCTCCCACTCATTGAGAAGAGAGAGGGGGGATATGGAGAAGTATCCTGCCTCCCGAAATAACCCAAAAGCGTTTTCCCACCCACCCTGATTATTTCGAGAAATGAAATCGCCTCCTACACCCTACGTATCCTGAAGATACCAATGGTTCCATATCACGCCTAACACCGGGGCAGTAAAGGAAGACCGCGACCAATATAGCCAGTGATCAATCTCCGTGCTTTTGAATCTTTTCGGGCGACTCGGAAAGCATGTCCACCAGACTCATAGTCGCTGTCGGTTCGTGAGACCCATTGGCAGATCTGGTGGTTGGTAACGTGCTTTTGGAACTGAGACGGTGGAAAGGATGTTTCCATGCCCCACAGAACCAGGAATCTTTGACCGCATTATACCAACGCCTTAGGTATCCCTTGTTGATCAAGACATCATTTAGGGCTGGGAGGCAGAGGCAGAGGAAGCCTAACGTTGTTTCCGAAGTAATGGCGGTCAAATGGGCGACGTTTTGGTAAGCGGCGCCCCAAGCGCTCTGGTTTAAGTTCGCTTGACAAGCCCTGAAGACGGACGCAATGGTTGCCCTGAAAATATCAATGAGCGCTGACATCAGACGAATGGTCGAATTGGAGGCGACTTACAGTAAACCGAGAAGCAGCAGAATAGACGCCTTCTGTTTCTTCTTGAGCGGTAGCTGCGTGTGCCAGACCCCCCAGATGGCGAGCACCAACAGAAGCAAATCTGTCATCGCGTTGCCAATCCCAATAGCTTGAAAGCCAGCACTGTTCAATCTGATAATGAAGGCTTCGTTTGGTTCTGCTCGTAGGGCGTCACTCCAGAACACTGCCGTACTCGCGAAGAACATGTAGACGATCCCGGTCCATATCAGCAGCACTATACCGTTGACGACAATGAGCGTGCCGAAAACCCCTCCGAGGCGTATGCGGAGCGACTGGCACGGGATGGTGAAGATGCGGACGTAGAAGAGGAGAAGCGATAGCTTGATGGAAAGGATGGCCGCATAGTAGAGTCCGAGAAACGGGAGGTACCTCTCTGTTGTGAGCCGAAGAGGGGGCGTTTGGAAATCATTCGTGCCACCCTCTGCAGACCCTGTCAGTATGTTAGTCGTTTGTCCTTGTGAATTGATTGCGTATGGCACTCACAAATTAAGCCTACCACCATCATGGCCACACTCAGCACGTAGGAAGTGTGCGCAGCGATGTTGTCGAGCTCCCAGCCCTTCCTCTGGATCCTAACCGAGATAGCGCGCACGATGTTGACTGTGGTGAGAACAACAATCGCGCTGATTAGTACGCCGTTCGCAGCAGATGAGCAATCGCATTGGAAGGTTTGCGAATCACCTGTTGGGGCGGTGGCATGGGGGGGTGGGAAGATGTCAAAATCTACGTCCCCACCAGGTGCCTTCGTCATGGTATCGTCCATTGGCGCGCCGTTGACGTAGAATATGAGCGCGGAGAGTACAGAGGCGGCTCACCCTGTTAGGCGGTATCTGGTGCTGTGTCAGTGATAGCGACGTCGACGGCGATGGCGACGGCGGGGGTTGGAGTTGGAAGCTCAAGATGTGCGCTGGTGGTGGTAGCGGGTGAAGCCAGGCGAGATCGTGATGCAACAAACGGAAGAAGGTGCGAAGGAAGCGTCGGCTGACTCATGACAAACGGTGATCGTGAGAGTTGGGCAAGTACAGGAGATGAACCAAGATTAAAATTGCAGAGCGACGGAGGTGAAGGTGAGAGCGGGAAGTGCGTCTGCACGGTACATTAATCGATCCTCTTGACATCTTTCGAAAACTGCTGAACAGCCCCACGGGATAAGAATGCACATAACGTTCAAGTCTCTCGCGCCTGCCTACGTACTCTCTGCGCGCCCACGCAGTAAATCAAAATGCGAGCAGGGAGAAGTAGCGATTGGAAATTGTTCACAACCGCATGCATGCCTCTACCGCCATGATCTACGCAGTATGAGAAACGAATTTAGCCCGCGACCAAATAGACCAACACATCACCCTTCTTCATATATCAAAAGAGATTATGTGCTAGAGGGAGTATTGGTAGTAAGGTGTAGTACCATGACTTCAACATCGAGAAACCCCGTTTCGGAACTATCTCACTAGCAACCTAGAATAAGAATTCTTACACGAATTCTTACTCAAAATTATCTCTAACATATCAATCCTCCTCGAAATTATTAAACCACTCCTGCCCCTCCTTTACAATCTTGCCCTACTTCTTTATATAAATCACCTTGCCAGCTTATTCACTCTACCGTCAAAGAAAATCGGCGCTCCATCGGAGAACAGCTTCACAACCTCGTGATTCTCCCTCAGATTGTTGGCCACACACTATGGCGCCCCTTTGGGACCTACTTGGGAGTTGCTTGTTCTCTAGCGTTGCGTCGAAGAGCACTTGGAGCTGCTCCTGCGACATGGGCGTGCCGAGCTCAACTAGACTCACCAAGAGATCAAGCATGGAGACGGGAGTGTCTGGTGATAAGAACAATCTGTTCGTCCCGGCTACAGTGATACTGTCGTCCAGTATAATGCTGTAGTGCTTGCTGGTACGTCTCATCGTAGCACTGTTGTAGAAAGGGAAGATGACTACTTAGTAACCTGCGAAGATATTCAGATATTCTTCAAGGCTTTTCACAAGAAGAATAATGGAGAGAAAAGCAAGGAGAATATCGAAACAAAAAATTGACCACTCTAGATCCCGTCTTCCCAAGGCCCGAAGATATTATCTGTGAGGGCGGTGTCATTAAGTTGAAGGGAAGGTGTGTAAGTCCATACGTAGTGTATTAAGAGGTCATGTCAAGGCACGTTGATTATTTGACTATAGATGAAATTAATTTCCCAAGGAAGGGCGAAGATACTTACCTGACGTCTACAACTTCCGTCTTCGTAAATCGCTGAGCTCCATCTTCACGAAGAGATCATTGATAAATTTAGCATCACGGTGGAAAATGGTGCCCCAATACTAATTTCCCACACCAACATAACGTACAAAACGGATACTAGATTGCGATATGAGCTCCGTTCATTACTTAGACTTGATCAGGTGCTTTGGGTGCCAAGAAGGTGAAGGCGCTAAGCTACTACGAGTCGGGTCGACTGGTAAAATATCGCGGTGGGTGGTATCCACTGGGGGTGGTGCCAAACTGCTGACGCCCAGGCTGAAGGGACGGCGAGTGGCATTCTCTCGTGCGAAGTTGTCAGTGAGAAATAAGCGACCCATCACCAGAATGCAGCCCGTACCTAAACTTGTATGTGGAACGTATTTCTTATATTAAATATATACAACAATTAATTAGTATTTTTTCTCGCGCCCTTTAGTAAACTTACAAGGGGTTAACATAGTTATGTACCCTTTTTAGATAGGTGGAGCAAAATCCTCCGAAGTATGCTTATTTTCCACTTTCAACTTCGCACGAGAGGCTTTTATACAGGCGGCCAATATATACCCGAGGCCATCTTTGGCCCCGCAATGCGGCGTAGTCAGGCCCTTGTCAACCTTGGGAGGCAGACACAACTTTCAAAGCTCAACCTCACCCCTGCTGTGCGACCTTTCAGATTAATAGCCCTGGCTTGCCCCATCCGACTAATACAACACTTCGCACCCGAGAAATACACTCATCATCCTCGCGGCAATGAATCGCATCGACTCTATCTCAACTCCTCTCGGTGCCGTCCTCGTTATCGGTGGCTGTGGACTTCTTGGCCGTCATGTCGTCAACTATCTTCTGGAGAACGGAACATCACCGAAAGACATTACTGTCTTCGACATTTCCACCAAAAACAACCGCTTCGCCGATGTGACGTACATCAGTGGAGACTTAGGGTCCAAGAGCGAGCTTTCCTCCGCATTTGATCAATCCCAGCCCAACGTCATCATGAACGTAGCCTCCCCTGACGCCATGACACCCGGCACCGAAATCTTCGAGCGCTGCAATATTCTAGGCGTCCAGAACATTATCGAATGCGCGCAGGAACACGGTGTCAGGATCCTTGTCCATACCTCCAGCTCTGAAGTCATCCAGTCATCCTACCGCGACCTGATATGGGCTAAAGAAGACTGGCCAATGCCCGAGAGCCCAGTGGACGGCAGCATCTATGCCAAAACGAAATCCATTGGCGAAGGCATCGTTCTCAAGGCTAATCGGCAGAAGGGGCTTTTCACCACTGCGATCCGTTTGACGACAATGTTTGGAGAGGGAGACGTTGTCTTAACGAGGCACTCTATAGAGCTGGGAAGGAGCGGGAGTATCAAGTACCAAGTTGGCGCCGGCAAGAACTTCTACGACTTCATCTATGCGGGGAATGCGGCTGAAGGACACGTTCTCGCAGCGCAGGTATGACCTCGTAATTTGAAGAGTATGTTGCTCAAAGCACAGCGACTAACCAATAGCTAGGCTTTACTGCGAGCTGCACACTCGACCACACCAATCCCCGAGAGCGAGCGAGTCGATGGAGAAGCCTTCAATCTGAGCAATGGAAAGCCGTGGCCCTTCTGGGCAGTGGCTAGGTACATCTCTACAACCGCAGGATACCCCATTGCCGAGAAAGACGTCTGGAAGATCCCAATGGGGGTTGCATGCTTCTTCATGGCGATCTGGGAGTGGTTATTTTGGGCTGGAACCTGGGGCGGCACACCACCTATCACACGAAGAATGCTGAGGTATACGGCGCAGATCCGGACTTTCGACATCACAAAGGCACGCGAGAGGCTTGGCTTCGAGCCGAGAGTCAGCATGGAAGAGGGACTGCGGCGTGGTGTAGAATGGAACTTGGCCCGCGAGGCTGAGCTGAAGAAAGCGAACTGAGTGCTATTGTTTACAATGCCGCTTGACGGGGTGCAAATCCCTGGTGTCCGAAAGTCATATCATATTAGGATGTAAGTCATATGAGGGAGTAGAACGGGTGCACAAGAGCAGGGAGAATTCAATGGGTCTCGCACGAGTAGGAATTCTCTAAGAAAAAGCAAAATCGAGGCAATACCTAGGAGTATGCAATGCACAAGTATCTATCACAGAACGCAATCCTCGGGCCAGATTCTCCGAAGTGCTTTGTATGATCGTGGACCGGACCGCTTGTGTAACGGTAATGATGAGCCTGTCAAGCCAACCACCGAGCGAGATTAGGCTGGAAGTGGACCAATGAGTGAACTAAGGTTGAGCGATAGAAATGAAGACGACGTGGGAGAAGAGCTTGTTGTTCACATCCAGGCGGCTCAAAGTAAGAGGGGGGGATGATATGGACTACTATAAATGAATTAATCCTCCACAGAATAGTAGCAGCAGGACGAGGGGACCATGCATAGGAAGTCAAGTGGGTTTGGGATTTCACTCTGATTACAATGAGGTATTCAATCGAACAGAGTTGCGAGATGCAGTAAGGAAAAATCTATTTCTAAGAAAATTGATCAGAACGCCAAAGCCATGTTTCTACACACTCGGCCAATCAGCAAGAGAGGGTTGCAAGCAAAACGGAAAGCGTTACAACAGAATGATAAGCTATAAAAGGTGGCATAATCCCCAGGAGTTCAGCTTATCAGAAGGCGAGGGAAAGAGTGGGACAAATTCGAAGAATAAAATCATTGAGAATTCATAAGTATCAATCCAACCGTCAGGCACGTCTTGCTTACGATTCATTCGGGCATATCTGAGATGGCACAAATCTCACTCCTAGCAGGAACTGCCATCAAATGTGATGGAGACTAAGCAAGCCCTACCACTCGTCGGGCTTCTTGTTGCTCCAGAATAATCCTGTCTGTCCCTTGAGATCTTCAAGAGCCAGCATAACAGGGGTCTGTGCACCTTCATCCGGCGTCTTGTGACCAGCCCCCTTAGTCATGTCTGTCTTCACGAACCCTGGACAGCATGAATTGATCAAGACGGTACTGCCCTTCTTCTGCTCGGCGAGCGCCAGGGCTTTCGTACCCCCAATTAGACCAGCTTTAGATACAGCGTAGGCTGCGGAGGGGAATCCAGCTTCCTTCTCTTTCCCGGCCTCGACGGCAGACGCGAAGTCTTGCATTATGCTTGTAATGTCGCCTACAGTTTTGGAGGCTAGGAAACGATTCTTGATCTCGTCGGAATATTTATTGAGCTTTCCGGCCATACTGGCGACATTGATCAAGCGACCGCTAGGTTTGACCAGAGGAAGAAAGGTATGACTAGCCTCTAGAGTCTTGTAATAGTTGCAGTCGAGAGTTGTGTTCACTACATTGGAGTCTGATACGCAAATAGTAAGTCTCCACATAATTTTAATGGCAGGATGACCCACCAAAGCCCACCAGCGCGATACCTGCGTTGTTGATGACAAAGTCGACGCCATCTCCATGCTCCTGATGGAGAAACGTCGCAAAAGCCTCCACGCTCTTGCTATCCGTAATGTCCAGCGCGTGGTACTTGATTTCCGAGAGTCCGCCATCAGCCGCCAGAGCCTTAGCGTTCTTCAACTGCGTATCATCGTTAAGCTCGTGGACTGCAGCTTCCCCTCTGTCTTTGTCTCGAGCTGTGAGGTAGATAAGGAGTTTCCCGCTATTGAGGGGCGATTTGGGGTATTGCAATGCGAGCTGTCGGACTGGGTGCTGTCAGCGAAAAGCAGAAGGAGGGGCGAAGAAAGGAACCACCTATAGCAAAGCCAATGCCCTAGCATGCGTTAGTTGCTGCAAATGGCTACGAGAGTGACGAAGCGCCCACGCACCTTGTTCGCGCCGGTAACAACGCCGACTCTGTTGGAGGACATATTGAGGGGAATTGAGTCAGTCTGGAGGGAATGAAAACGAGGAATGATGTTGTTTTGTTCATGACTCCCCCCATTCTGTTGTGGTATGTCAGAGGACGTCATTAATAATACAAGAGCTAGGGCGGCTGGCACGCTTTCGCAGAAACGAATCCTCCGGAAATAAGGCCCCCCCTCTCTTGCTACAAGACAAGCTTCCTTCCTAGAATAGCCGGCGAGTCTTAGGAATTTTAAAGAATATAGGATCAAAATTGGGTACGATTTAGGTATAAATGGATCAACTATAGTGTTGCGAAGTGAGATGTTGTGGCCACTTGGCTTATTTCCGGGGTATTCGTTCTCCAATCAAACTTCGCGCCAAGACTGCTTAAGCTTCAGGATTCCAACAACCAACAACACAAAACCCTCGTCAACCACGACACACTCACCTCTGAGGTTGACGTCTGATCCAACGACAGGTGAAGCGGACAACTGAATACACATGTCAATTTGAGTGCTACTAGGTAGAAACGGTGTACCATGTCGCGCCTTTTCGCTTGCCGCTGGACAGGCGGACGACTCTAGTCAGCAGCTGAAGAGGATCAATGTAGAGTACAATGCTCTGCTACTAGGCCTTTACGCTGGGTGGAAGTGACCCAGAAGGACCAGTTAGGTGCCGTATATAGCACCTGCAAGTTCGATCAACATCGCGTGCTGAAGTTCGCGTTTCCACTTGCTTGGTGCTTCCCTAATCTACGTCATGACACTCGTTGCTCTTCACTTCTTGACATTGCTATATTTTGCCTAGACGACAAGGCAGGAAGTTGCCACACAAGTGCCACTTCTCCAAGCCCTCAACCATTGCGTATTCTCTGTGCTTCTTGTTTTCTCCAACATTCACCCTTCCACTAGCAGCTACACCACTCGTTATTTTCAACACTTCACACGTCGAATTACTATCGCTACACTTTTATATTCGAGCCGTCGCGTATCGAATCTTTCATTTCAATACTCTGGAGACTTAACCATTCTTCTTAGCAACCATGGGCCCCACTCGACCGTTCTACGAATTCGAGTCGGTCTCGACCAAGAGAACGTTTGCACCACAACGAGTCTCGAGCATATGTCGAGCCTGGATCTTGGGCGTTGAACCGAATCATTTAGATACCGAAGATGTAATCTTCCAATCTCCCAAGGTCGACCCATCAGATGGAGTGCACTCAGTCTTTGCTCCCCCGCCCATTCTCCCTGGGGAACATCGAGACACGGAAGAAGGGCAGAAACAATACGAATGCCGGTTTCATGGTCCAGTAAAAAACCATCCGATTATGCCTCTGATCAACTCCTCTCCACATCCAATTAAAGATCTCCAGCTCGGGAGTTTTCGTGAACCGCTATGTACGCAGGTTTTCATTCAGCCACCAATTGGAACCCTAAGTGTGCTGTCTCCCAGAGGTAACAACGTACACTCGGCATCTATGACATCTTCGAGTGGTGCTTCAACGTGCGCCAAATCTTCTAGTGGCGCTAGAATATCAACCGAAGCTTCCAGCGTAGCATCCGAACCCGAATATTCTCTGTTCAACCTCGCGCATCCTGCTGCATTGCGATGGTTGGATCGTACAACCGAGAAAGAGCGTTCTGGAATGACTCCGCCTTATTCCCCTATTCTGCCTACGAAATTAACTCCACATTCCCATAGCAAATATCTACGCCTAACCGATTCTACACTATTGCAGCGCTTTTCGCCCGCATGTCGGCTAAGAGGCGGAGGAGACGGCAATGAAGGCTGTCAGATTTCTCTCCCAAGCACACCACGCAGGAGGCATGTCAGACATCCTAGCTCGATTCAAGCTACGCCACCGTCGCTTTATTGCCAAAAAGGTCGTATTCTCGTCAACAGCACAAGCCCAAACTATGTGGCAAATGACTTCGCGGAGATTTTCAACTTATTCGAGAACATCGATGTGCATGACCTCTCTCAAGAGCGTTCTGCTCAACCTGCTGTGGAAGCATTGCCACCAATGGCAACTGACATCAAACGCACATACTTAAGCTGTACTACTGGCTCGAGGAACCTGATGATGAATAGGCACAGGCCAAATCCCATGAAATTATCGAACAGGGATGTCAAGTATTCTATGAGTAAATTATGTTCTTCGGAATGTGACTTGAGAGCACGCCTCCTAAAGGAAGATCACCAATCTGAAGAGATTCGAAGAGAAAAATCGGAGTGGATCCAGAACCACAGCAAACAACAAAGCGGGAGAGTGCTAGTGTCTAAGGCACTCAAACCAGGGTTGCAAAACCAAAGTCTACGACGCAGTCGCGACGCTGAAAAGTCTTTGACGGTGGAGAACCTTTCAAGTCATACCACCGCTTGGGCGGACACGGATGCACGCATCAGGCAAAACGCAGGGTCACCAACCCCGTGTCATCGAAGCGAGAAATTACATCATTCCCCATGTGCGATACTATCGGGACATGCCCACGGAACGGAAACCCGACTTTCTCGATCGCCACAATTTAGACAGAACTTCTCAGTCCAGAGGTCCCCATATAAGAATTCCACACAGCCTGTAGCTGGTCATAATGAAAAGAGTGCCCGATTTCACCAGAGCTACTCCATGGAAAACACGAATAGGCTCTTCTACTCTCATGGGAATAGCATGGGAAGAGTGGGCATTTTTGAGTGCTCTATCTGCCGTTGTATCCAAATCCGAGGTGTTTGTCTGGATAGAGATGGAGAAATGCAACCTTTATCCGACCATCCGCCTAAGGCCTCCATATCACGGCTATCGATGCGAGAGCCACGATTGAAATTGGGAACAGTATCGATTCCTGAATCTCAATCGGGATTTCCAGAATCCCAGGGATGTATAGATGACGAATTGACACCATCGGCTATTGATTTATTTCGCACATCGCCTTATGCTTTACGAAATTCACCTCTAGACGAAGTGCGTGTGCAGGAATCTCCACCTTTGCCCTCGCTCAGAGGTGGTTGTGGGTGTTTGTCTGCTGAATCAGAAGAACTGCATGATTACAGCCCCGAACAATTACCGGGGGATTCAGAACAACCATCCAGTAACGACCCAGGGTCGCAGGTAATTTTAATGGACCACCAAGAAAGGCTCTTCAATCGCGGCTACTCTGAAGCCGATGCAATAGGGTTGAACGAGTTCAACAAGTACCAGCCCCGAGAGTCGGTTTGTAGCGGAAGTCTAGATTTGAAGGAGCCAAGAGACAAGAGATTGATCTTGAACAACTCGTCAAGTCAGACAACCATAGTATCTCCAACATCGTTGACGGTGTTACGGGTTGGCCAAAATGATGTCATTGCATGGCTGGAACATGTTCCCTTGCATCATACTGCTTGCTATCCGAAAGGTATGTTGACCCCTGCTAAGAACAGATTTCCCCGTTGCATATACATTAGTATAGCAAAACGCTGTTCATTTCAATTCCCTCAGGCATCGATGTGTACGATCAGTGACAAGTATGGGATCACTAACAAGTTGAGACAGGGTACTCTGAACGCCTTTCGATTAGTTGGGCAGATCTAATAGATATCCCGCTGCAAGAGGACACGAATCAACAATATCATAGCTTTCCTATGCCAAGACTACGGGGTGGACAAGGTGACGAAGAGCAAGACGATGAGGAAACTCCGAGACCTCCACAAGGAAAAGGAAAAGGAAAAGGAAAAGGAAAAGAGCGACGAGTTAGTCCAAGTGCAGAGAATCACAACCCGCCCGGCTCTCAAGATAGAGAATCTTTCATTTCCCAAAATACTGGCTCGTCTAGCGCTCACGCTAAAGCTTCGCACGCTTCCAGTTCTAAGGCTCAAGCTTTTGGCTCTTCCAGCTCTAGAGGTTCTAGCTCTTGCCGCCAAGCTCCAGATTCTTCCCGAAGCCAAAGTGGAGCCTCCAACTCCCAAAATACGAGCTCTGGTACATCCTATGGGGTCCAATCACAGTTCCCAGAGTCCTTGCAATCAGACGATGAGATGGAGCCGGAGGCAACCAGAATGGTAACGGGAGCAGAGATACTTCCTCTAAATCACCCAGAACGGAGTGAGGTGAATGATATCCCCGCTCTTGAAAGTGCGTGGCGGGAAATGGTGCAGAGATTTCGTGCTCTGGGTGTTGTCGTTCTACCTCCAATTAATCCATCTGAACCTGCTCAGCCGGGTCCTACTCCAAGCCCAAGCTTGCGAAATCGAATCAGGAACAGATTGAACGGAATCAAAGACTCGAAGACATGGCGGCCTTGGATGCGTGGTGGAGACGGCGAAGACTATGATAGTGATGAAGACTGTGATGAAGAAGACGACTCTTTGGAAAAGTACGAAGCCGAAATAGAGGAAGAAAGGAGTTCTTTTAAAGCAAGTACGCCGAAGTCTTATCTATTCGACTCTTATCTTACATCTAGCTTCTTTGAAACGTTGATAATTTCCCCCGTTCAGATCTGCTCAAGTCCTACGATTGAGAGCGTATCCGATCTGCAGGCGCTGCAAGATTCAAAGCGTCTACGAGAACAACAAGAAGAAGTATCCGAAACTGGACCGCCATCTATTAATGATGAGACTCGTAGACAAGTGGAAGAATCGCAGCAAGAACAAGCATCCGAAAGTAGACCTCCATCTACTAATGATGAGCCTCGTACACAAGTGGAAGAATCGCAACAGTGTCCATCTCACTCTCCTCAGCCATCTCGAAGTCAGTCATCTCAAGTACTCGCTTCCCAAGCTCATGATTCTCGGGACCGAGACCAGTCGTCCATTTCGGCTACCCTTCTTGGTTCCGATTCAAGTGGCATTGTGGCTTTTCCTGAATTCGATTGGACGGTTACAGCGGATCCGAATGATTCGTATTCGAATTTTCAAGCTGTCGATGGTCAGGCTCAGGAGGCAGCGGAAGCGAGCCCTCCGGACGCCGTTCGCACACAGGGGGCGAGTCGTCGCGCCAAAGTCAAAACCCGGGCGAGTAACTGGTGGGAGTGGATCAAGACGACCGCAAAAAATGCAAAACAGCGACTTAGGAGAGGCAGGAAGAAGATTGAGGATGAAGAGGAGGCTAGACCTCTGACTAGTCTTGCCGAGTCTGAGGTAGATGAACAAGATTATCAGGACGATCGACCGCCGTTGAGTTGTAATCCTGGATCGGGATCCCAGCCTCGTGGCAATGGCAATGATGATGGGGGTGGGGATGGAGGGGCTGCTGTTGGGATCAGGCATCGACCTAACCATCCGTTTTTAGCTGAGTTTTCTCTGTAGAAGGGTAGCTTTTTGGCTTTTATGGGAGATATTGGGGATTACGGGTAGGCATGAAATTGAGATAGAGATATGTTGGGATTAAGGGAATGGAGGGTCGGTAGGGCTATGCTAGGCGATCGACACTATTGATAGTAATATTTCAAGTAGTCTCAGGACTTTCGCTGGTGTTGGTAGTGAGTGATGATGTTGGATGTAGCATTGACTATCATATCGCAAAATCACAAGCAGAGATAGTCACTAAATGCAGGTGAAGAGCAAAAGGATCGATTGATCACTGCACAGCGCCATCGTATTAAGCAAACCGGCCCATACGAAAACCACTGCGCCTATTTCCTACACCGCCACTAAATCGCCAGCCATCCATCACCGCCGTCCCCACTCCTAATCGCCGATACCTTCAAAACACGTACCGCTTATCTGCCCACGGTTCACATCAGCATACGCTTCAAACACTTGCTCAACCCACCACCTCTCCCCTTGCCCTCCTACCGCGCTCCTGTGCTCACGTCCGAGCACTTACCTGCATTCCTCCTGATCTCATTCCTCATACGATCACTGACACAGTCCTCGACTCTCACCAGGATCGCACTGATCTTGTTGGCCAGCAGCTTCCCGGCATCGCACCCGGCATGTCTGCCATCGACGCCGGTCCCGTTCTCGCCCAAGCTGTCGTGCCGTGAGTGTTTCCAGGTCAGCACCTGCACGTTTGTGAGCTGTGCGGCGACTTCTGTCACCGAGTGTGAGATGTCGGTTGCGTGGACGAGGGACGAGGCGTTGCAGATTTTGGGCCAGAAGCCTAGCATGCGTAGCTGGCGGACTGTGGAGCCATGGTTTAGCAGAGTGCATTCGGTGCGGTCGGCTTCGGTGATGGGGCCTGTGAGAGGGTTATTGGCGGCGACGCATGTGTTGTTGTTGATCATTTGGTTGACGTGCGCGTAGGTTGTGTCGAGGAATGATTGCAGCGTCTTGAGGCGTACTTGGCGGATGTAGTCTGAATGTTGTTGTTAGTTGGTCGTGGAGGATCAAGCAGGGGATCAAGCGGGCTCGGCGTCGCGCTGCTGTATAGGCAGAGCGCTTTAGTGCACTTACCTAGAGCGTTGGCAGGGAATGTGCCCATAAGTATTCCTCCTCCACCTAGGTTGAGCAGACGGCCACCCTTGTCGACTTTAGAATGCAGAGCTAGGTGCTGGGACAGTTTCAAGTAATCGTCCTCAAATCCGAACTGATACGCGATGAACAACCACTGCTCGTACCCCCTTTGGAGGATTTTCGGCTTGTGATGGAACGCCCAAAAGCGCAGAAACGGGATCAAAAGCTGGTTGGTTTGGAATCGATGTGAGATCAAGGCCAAATCGAGGGTCTGCTTGAAGTTGAGGATTCCCACAAGTCCCGTAAAGTCCCCATGCGCAATCTTCATGACTTGGACCATCATGGCAGGGTCCTCGTCTGTCAAAATGATCCGCTTGGGCTCCTTGGGCTGTTTTCGGGACGGCCAGGCTTTGTATTTTGTCTTCTGCTGCCGATTTGCCTCGTCGATCATACCTTCCCAGATTTTGCTGAGATTGCGAACCACGTCTGAAGAAACGATTATTGTCGTCACTGTGCGCTCGTCGGAGCCGACGATCAAAGTGATTTTTTCGCCCTTATCGCGTAATTGGTAGAATTGACCGCATTCGAGGGGCTTTCCCGTAATGTCGATGCTGTTAGGCTGTGGGGGAGAAATGGTATGGCTAAGAGGTGTGCATTCGAGGCCTTCTCTGTCGTTAGGTTCTGTAGACGGGCATGATGAATGTAGATAATTGAAATTGTGGAAATTGATGTTAGACGCTGAAGGCGTCGACGTGAAGTTATTGTTGGAATCTAGAGACATGATTGTCGCTGCTGCGCTTGCTCGGCTCATCACCTCGTTTTGGCTCGTTGACTGGGTATGCATATCGTATTGAAACGAAGTGAGATGAAAAAGCGATGGATTGGAATTATGATAGTGATGGTGGAATAATGAGAAGATGTTTGAGCGAGTGGGAGTGACTGACCGGGATCAGATTGAGTGCGACATGGTGAGCGATGGCAGCAGACTACATGCCCTTCTGCTGCTTCGTAATGCACTCCGATCTTGGCCACTTCTACCATGGACCTGCGGTCGGGGCAGCCGCCATGGTGTCTGCGTTGCTCCTGCGACATGGGTGAGGGCAGCCGCGATGATACCTGAATTTAGGGTTTTTTTGAAGAGAATATGTAGTAAGGGCGCGAGACGAAGGGAGAAATGAGGCAGGAAGAGGTGAGTAGAGCGAGTGGCTCGTGTGATCATGTGGAAAGCGAGAAAAATTCCTTGGTAACCGAACACTTCCAAGTGAGGTCGGTTCCCAAGTCCGCCGATGAGTATTCTTATTCAACCAGCGACAAACGGCGGTTGGTTGATATATAGGACCATTGGATTCGAATTATTGGCATCTTTCACAGTCAATTGAAGACGAGGAATGTATTAATTTCTGCTGCGTGTACCTAATGCTATTGCGTTAAACATTGAAGTCTTCATTTGCATCGGCAGTGATGTAGTTGTGTAGCTACAAACTCGGATTTATAGTAGTGAGGACATTGCATGTAAATTAAGTACCTTGCAATCGATTCTGTTGGTAAGCTGGCATTGAATTCGTTGAGTTTTTTTGTATTGGAGATGAATGGTTCCATGGGGCGTATGAACCAAGTTGAGGTTACGATAGGACCATGGGACCATGGAGATTATTTTTAGCGAGCGGGGTGGCTAAACCAAATTCCTAAAACAACAACCAACCAACCACAAGGCCCCGATACTCACCACCTGCTACCAGTGGTACAATGGTCAACTCTACGAACCACATGGGAACTTACCCTATCCTTAACATTCTTTGCAGTACTTAGGCTGGGAGAATCATGTTGTTAGAATACAAGTCAAAGTAATATGGCACCAGCAATAACAATGCATGCCTCTTTCAAGCAAGGGGCATGCAGCTCAAAATGCTGACCAACACTTCTTAATTCTAATATACATGATATACAAGATCTGAGTAAAGTATGCCGACCCTCTGTCTACCTCTACGCCGTCGCTACGGGCCTCAGATGCCCATCATCGTCATATTTAGCCTTGAAAAAAGTGTAGCTCAGCGTGACCGTCACAATTCCCTTCATGTTAATATCCTTTACAAACTCGGGATCGATGTAGAAAAACACAGGCATATCTACCGTTTCCCCAGCATTCAGTCGCTGTTCCTCAAAGCAAAAGCACTGGATCTTGCTGAAATATGGCGCCACTTGGCCTGGAGTCACCGAATATGTTGCCACCCCGATGATGTCTTCTTTTGAGTTGTTCGTGGCCGTATAAAAGGCGAGCGCAGTCTCGCCGGGCAAGACCCGCACTTCGCGTTGCTGTGGCACAAATTTCCAGGGCAGAACGTCTGATACGGAGCCGTTGAAGGTGATGCGTATACGGGGGTGTGTATCCACGGGCTTGAGACGCTCCGAGGGGTCTACAGTGGAGTCGCCCCCATGCGCGGCGGATTTGATGGGCTGGCCGCCCCAGCCAGTAGTCTGGCAGATCTGCACAAAGAAGCTGTTAGATAACTATATCGTATCGAAAATGTGTTATTGCAAGGCAATTGACCTACCATTTTATACATGGGCACGGATCCATACGAGAGCGCCACGGTGCCCAGAATAATGCTGAAAACGTAGTTCCTTCCAACGGTCAGCAACTCCCACACAGCGCAACACTCAGCAGTCGCACATTGTTGTTCGGTTCTTCTCCTTATATTGAGCGCGCATCTGGTCCATTGAGGGCGCAGAGGCCTGCTTGTTCTCTCTCGTTGTATTTAAGCATCGTCGCGGTACTGTGAATCGAGGGCTCCGGATGCGGGCAGTGCGGACTGTTGATCGGGCGCATGATGAACACGTCCACGACTCAAAGGCGCGGATAGAGGATTGTCGAAACGGCGATGTGACTGACATTGTGGGAGTGACGGGGGGAAGGATACTGTGAGAGATGCGTAAATGTGGAGTGACGAAGTCGAAGTTCGCCGCGGGAAATCTAGCCGCCTCGGGATAGTCAGAAGCTTGGACCTAAGTGTCGAACATTTGAACATGATTCATCATAGCCCTACAACAGCTCTTCCCACATCTCATCTCCCTCACTACCTCACCCCTCACCCACTTCCTCATCTTATAAGTGAACTTGAGAATAGCACTTTATATCTAATACCCGAAATGGCGGAAACCCTGTGCGGAATTTGCAAGACGGAGCCGAAGAAATACAAATGTCCCACATGTGCTGTCCCATAGTACGCATAGATACCTCCCTAACATTCATATACCTTCTGACAATGTAAAGCTGCTCCCTCGCCTGCTTCAAACTCCACAAGCCCACCCACCCTGTCTCCGCAGCGAGTCCCTCAACGTCTGCCGCCCCCGAAATTCCACAACCACCTCTGCCAGCTCCTCCGCCAAAGTACCTGCGTCAGAAAGTTGACTTCTCGGTACTCGCCACGAATCCAAAATTCCAAGAGCTTCTTAAGACACACCCCGAGCTCTTTTCCACTCTGCAGCACGTCTTCGCCGCCACTATCGAGCCCGAGCGGGGCGACAGACCGCGATCGCATTACCGCGGCGGTAGAGGTGGAAAGTTTAGAGACCAAGGCTCGAAATGGACGCAAAAGAGGGGAGATGCTGACGCTATGAAGTTATTGAAAGGCGTTCGGGACGGAGAAAAGGGTGATAAAGTACAAGGTGCAATGGCCGAGTTTGTTAGGCTAGTTGAAGAGACGTTTGGCCCGGGAGAGCAGGAGGGCGACGAGAAGATTGCAGGATGAAGAAGCGAGAACATACGAGAGGCAGCTCATAATTCACGACGTGCAACTGCACAGTAGCCTTACAGATGAGGTCTATGATATTATTGACGGACAAAACGCCGTAACACCTCAGCATGTCGGCTCACCTATCTATCATATCTATGGAAGAAAAGATTGTTATACATCCACATCATCGAAGAATTCATAGCGATGCATCGGACGACATCAACAACGAACCATCATCTTCCGTTCCCTACCAGTTCTGCACGCTTAATGAGAAACGGCGTTTGCCGGTCCATCCAGCTTCATTCTGCTCTACTTAGAAGCCTGCTCCTCTAAGTACGCAGCGAACTCGGCTGGAACATCATCGATGCCTGCCATGGCACGGCTGAGATGTAGGTCCCATAGGACTTGCTCAGAGAGATTCGAGGCCGCAGCGTTTTCGACCTCCCGTCGCGAGACAGATGCGCCGTCCTTCTTGTCCTCTGCCTCTTGGATTTGGATTAGGAGACTCTCTTTATCCTGGGGGCTGTCCTCAGCCATCTCTTCGTCAGATTCCTCGCTGTGAGATTCCTCTCCGTCAGATTCCTCTCTGTCAGATTCCACTCCGTCAGATTCCACTTCGTCAGATTCCTCTTCGTCAAATTCCTCTTCGTCAGATTTCTCTTCGTCAGATTTCTCTCCGTTAGATTCCTCTCCGTTATATTCCTCTCCGTCAGATTCATCTCCGAAGCTCATGCTCATGAAACCTCCCATGTGATTGCCATCGTGCTTAGTGACATTCCCGTCGCCGTCTTGCTTGCCGCCATACGTAGCATCATTGGTGAAACGGCGGAGAACCCGGGATCCCTCGTCATTCCTAAGATGCTGTTCCAAGTTCTGGATACTGATCTGATGCACATCTTCAACCTTTGGCTGGGTTGGGAGCAGCCCCAGGCTCCTCAATTCGATGTAAAACTTGCCACATAACTCCCAAGCGTGTTTTAGCTCAGCACCTCGGGCATTCGCAAAGTACTTTTCCGGGAGGAGAAGTTCGCGCGCATACTCGTACGTCAGGGTCAAGATGTTGTTGAGGTATCGTTCACGTGTCTTCTTGATATGATCTATGACCACAAGTGGGAAGCGACCACGGAATGGCTGTCCCTTTGCATTGAGTAGTTGCCGCTCAGCCGTCGCGGTCAGCTTGCAAGTCCGAACGACGTGGCTCAAAAGCTCCGCAAAGCTGTTCTTGAAACCGAACGTCCAAGCTACGAAGAGCCACTCCTCATTTCCAGGCTTGAGTAGGAAGTCTCGCTTTGCAACGTCAATATCGATTTGAATCATGTTCAGCTCGTCTCTCCATGTGGTTTCTTTCCCGATGCTCAGCTTCTCGAATGCGTACAGCTTGGGAATCCGCGGGATGACCGCGTCACGGATCTTGCCGACCGCGGAGTACTTGTGGCAGATAGTTGCAATCTTGACGACCTGCTCCATGCTCAACTCCTCTGGAATGTCGTCTGTATTGCGGTGGGCAGTACGTAAGATGAATAATAGGGCTTCGACATCGTCTTCCTCTGGCATATGAATCTCGCTACCTTTTGCCTTACCCTGGAACATCGACGTCCAGTTGTATCCCTTAGCAATGCCGCTGATGGTGGTGCGGGAACATCGAATACGCAGCACAGGCGTCTTGTCGTCGATGGCATTGGCCGAATGGTCGCGGAGGAGGACGTAAACCTGTCCCTCATCATTGAGCTCGATGTTCTTGGTAACCTCCCACACTTTTCGACCCCGGAACCAATTCCCCAAGAGGCCGGGGGTGGCTTGAGTAGGTTGAGCTAGTGAGGTCGTGGGTGTAGACGGGGCGGGGAGGATGGTAATGTGGGATAGATCACGGCCTGATGTCTCGGTCTTTGCGCGCTTGTTTCTGGGGGGATAATCGGGGGTGGACTCCGTGCCAGAAGTCGGTCTGATGGGGGAGGCAGTGCTGATACTGTCAAGGCGACGTTTAGCGATACCGGACTGGCTGCTCGATGCGACCGAGTTCGCTCGGCCTGGAACCGGGAACGATGAGACTGGAGTCGCGCGAGAGGAGTCTGGAGTGCCTGACATTGTTGAGAAGATGGCTGTATTCGCTGGTATTGGATGTTGGTCTGGTGTCTGATATCCGTGGTCGGAAAATGAACTTTTCTGTGGGCTTCGCTTTGCAGGTTGGGACAAGAGAATAAAACGTCCCGGAGCGAGCCGACGAAGCCCTTTAAATACCTGAATTTCCATAATCAAACCAGCCCGTGAGGTAGAACCCCCTCGCTCGCTCCATCCACATGCTTGCTCCCGTCGTTAGGTCCTGATGTGCGCCTCCGCCGCCGGAGAGAATGGACCAGGTGTGTCTGCACGCCGGCGCGCTATATTCTCCGCCGGTGAAGTGACACAACACCGGGTTGTGGAGCCGCGTTTCCAGAGCGAAGAAAGACAAATGGAAGCGCGCGGTTTGACTTTTCTGGAAACCTGTGTCCAATTCTAATACTGCTTCTTTGCTTACCGTCAAACTAGGGCCGGGACAGATAATGACAAACTTCTTCTTTTGGCCAGCGACCCTGTCCTTTGTGTTCCAAAGTGCAGTCTAGACCGGTGGTCCGCAGCCGGTCTACGCGTCGGACTGCAAATGTAATTGTTAATCTAGCGCGTAGGTGTCCAAGTTTCCTATTGTAGCCTCTTTGCCATTGGAAATGAGTTTGTTTGGGTGGTTTGTATGAGGAAATGACCGATAATTGCAGTTCGACGTGCTTGCCAGTGGTTCTCAGAAATTTGTCGCATGTCCTTCTTTTACAGTGTCCGTTCCTGGCCCATCGTTTACATCTGGAACTTGGAAACTGCGCTTTCCGTCTGAAAAGGGGAGTTTGGCTTTAATATGATACTAGATTGACTCTATATACCGCATAAGGGAGGAATTGTTGGGGTTTGGTTACTTTACTGTCATGTGCTGGGTTCTTTCACTGCCCGGAGCTTATACATTTGTTGAGAGGGGAGACGTGAAAAAGTAATCTATTGGTAGTTTTCATCCATTTGATGCTATATGTGACCATTGAATGGTGTCCTTTTTGTGAATAATGTGCCATTGAAGGTTGTGACGGATAACTGATGATTTGTTGCCCGGGCAATTACCATTCCCAGTTCCTAGCCATGCTATAGCCAGTTGAAGGCAACGTTGATAATTCGCCTTGTAGATGAAGCCTAGTCCCCTGATTATGGAGTTCGAGAGTGAATAGAAAGAGAATGTGGATATGTGTACTGTCTCTAGAGCTTCGTACAGTAGAACTGAAGTGAAGTGACGTGAATGAAAAAAAAAACATTTAAATAGGGTGACATGAACAGCCCGAGATAAGAGAACCAGCATGAATATATCGTTGTATATGGAAATGAGTTGAATAAGGCCGACTAGACTGGAAGGTGGATGAGGAACTGAAGCCCGCTGAATTCAATCTCGCCCTGATTCCGATATGAAGAATAATATAGGCCTGATTGGAAAGCCAGCAGATCCTCTTCAGACATAACGATTCTGGTATTATTAGCATATACTATACAAAGCAAGCTAAGAGAGTCGTGCCTTCTGCCATTGTTGCCATAGTTCTCTACGCGCATATTTATCCAGAATAGCGCGTGCTGGATCCACGATACCGAAGTCCCCAAAGCATTTTCGCGCACTGCAACCATTGGTGGATCCGGAATTGCGGCTAGAACTAGTGGCTCTTCTAACTCCGGTGTAAGTTTTGAAATCGGAGCCAATTTTCTTGATACCATCCCAGTAGTGGTACACGTTTTCGTACATGATGGATATGTTGTTGGGACAAGGGTACAGGCCCATGTCTTGGAGTCCCACCATAGTGATGCCGAGTCTAGTTATTTTGGCAGCAGTTATCTCCAAGAGGACATGTGTCTTTGGAGGTAGAGGTGATGGCGTCAATGCACAGCCGTAGAAAGCCTTCCAAAACTGCGGCTCGGGTATCATTAATCTTGTCTATATTAACCTGGTCAGCGTACGCCTTGACAATCATGAATTAGAGAGGAGGGTAAATGGGCTTGATATACTTAGAATCTGGTTTGGCAACTCCTCCGAAAGCTTGACTTTCTTCAAGTCATCCATGTAGTAGAAGCGGAGATCTTTCTTGTCAACCTTGACCTTCATGGCCAGGCTATTGATCAGATTCTCGCAGTCGTTGTCAAGATTAAATATCGAAGTCAAATAGATCCAGTTCTGGAGTTCGGCATTTTGCGGAGCAGCCTGCCAGTTTCCCTGCAACGGTTGCAACCAGTTCTTCTCTTTGGCATACGGAAGAACTATGGGTGACAATTTGTATTTGTCGCACAGTTGTGCAAGTTCGATGAGGCTCTCCGGACTCATAGTCTGCGGTATTTCGTGAGATTTGAAGTGTGCGATTCGCAGGACAGTGAGAAAGGCATCGGCGGAGTCATCGGGGAAGGGGACTAAAGACTTGGTGATGCTTTTGGCGAAGCGGCCGCTGAACATCGCCTTCCAGATCGGACTGACGAGTTTGAGAACACTGGTGCTGACGCGGAACAGCTTCTGACGGTGGCCCTCGTCTGCGGTGCCGACTACGAGGGTGAGGTCCCACGAGTCGTTGAGTGTCACGGTCTTGGCATTCGGTGAGATCTCGATTATCTTCACTTCTCGTTCAGATAGTGATATAGTCTCGGGCTCTAAAGCCCCATTTCTATCGAGAGACACTGTCTCGGTACCATTGTTGTATGTTTGAGGACCCGAAGATTGGCTCACCGCCGTTGTGATTCCAGTTCCGAAGAGAGAACTTGGCTCATTGGTGTTTGCAGATACCCGAATAAAGGGAGATGTCTCGGGTTCAATGAGCGTGGTTGGTATGCTATCATTTTTCTTTTGGGGGGCCTTCATGATTGCTGCTTCCAGTAGAGGACGGCGTTGGAGCTTTGTTTTAGGATTTTGAAGATTGGAAGATCCCGAAAGTCAAAAGAAGAGGTGAAAGTGAATGGGGATGGAGGAGATGAATATCGAATTGCGGGGATGTATAGAGAAGATTAAGAAGTTGGGTGTTCAACGCCTTTGGGTGAAGGTAGCAAGGCAGACACAAGTTTGGAGGGCAGGGGAGGACTTCACTTGAGATTATTTATAGATAAGCTAGGCTTGATATACAATCGAGAAGTTGGAGATGAGAGAATAAAGTTAGACAAATTGAAATTTTGATAGATTGATTGCCCTGAAATTCAGCTACAAGGCGAGCGAATTATAGTGAACTACACTCACTACTACAAATGCTCCACAAAATTTCCGAATGGCTTTTCACAGGGTGATCAGTCAAATCAGCGTGCGGATTCAAAAAGTGTTGCGATCATTGATTAACTAATTGGCTTTTCTGCGCCTATCTTGCTTATCATACTCAGCTGATGACGACTACAAAGCAAACCCCAATCAACGCCACTGTATCAATACGACAATAGAGGAGCAGAGCCACTTTCACGGAATTGATCTATAGGGAGAGGTACTTGCACTAACAAGACCATTCAATCTATCTATATTCATACGTTAGAATTTGAAGTTGACCTATGGAGAGTAAAATCTCAAGCTAAAAGTTATGTATCAAGCATCACAAACAAGACTTTTGAAGTGCTCCAATTCATTTCCAATTTCTTAGTATAAAGGATCTGTACATTGAATACATATATAGAGATGAATTCAATTTATAAACCTTAGTTCCAGTTGGAATTTCCTTCCTGTGGGCATCACTACGAACCTTTCCATGTCGTTTTCACAAACGAGTCATTATGGGCGCTTCGACAAGTTCCTTAGGCACCATGACTCCACTCACCGTTGCAGCTCTTTCTGTCATAGATGTCTATGGCATGAATTCGATGTATGTCTTGGTCTACTGTAGCGGCTATATCAAAGCTCTCATCAACCTCAAAGTCCATGTCCCTCACTATTTTCCTGGATCTCACAACCCTATACTCACCTACTTCACCGGGATCAAACCTCTGGATCAAGTATTGACACTAGCGGGTGTCACGTTTGTCAACGTGACAGATGGATCAGCGCCTCAGCTATCCTTGTATGGCTTCTACTTCGCTGGCAAGCTCGTGAGCATCTTCACCGTCATGATCATCGAGGGCGTAAGAGATGGGAACAAGGGGGTGTCATGTCACTGTAAGCATCCCGGCAGCTTTGTCCTTCGTCTACTAAGATTGTCTTAAAGCTACCCTCTGTGGGAATGTGCAATGCAGGAGGATATGGGTCCGATGGAGTCAATGGCTACCGGCATACACAACCATTTCCAGTACGACCAATATGTGGGCTCAACAACTGCCTTGGTTTGGGCCGTCGCCATACGGATCAACGCAAAGAAATCGGATATGAGTTTCAAGGACTGGGCGTGGCTAGTGGGCGAGTTGATCGGGGTTGGAACTGTCGTGGGGCCTGCCGGTGTACTGGTGGCTATGATGTGGAATAGAGATAAGTATATATTTCAATGACGAGTTATACGAAGGAAAATAGTGCAGGAACACTTTTATTTGCTTCATATTCTTGGGTTAATTCATTGCTGAATGGGGATATCAGTCACCGTGGTTTGTCTACTAATGTAGTAATCAATATTTTGTATTATGTCCATGCCATCTTTATCGTGGAAAGATTCCGAAGTATGAGTCAAGGAAGAATTACCCTAGCGGAGTCAGATTCCTATGAAGTAGCCTTACTAGTGTTTTCGCCTTGAACGCGTCCACTTTCCAGACACCTTTCGCTTTTCCTCCTTCCCGATTGCCAACTAACAGCAGACCCAAGCCTATCAAAGAGACTGTACTCACCTTCTAGACACGTAAATAGGAGGGGATTCCATCTCAATGTCAGCTACTATAATACCCAATGGTCCAGTTTCTTTTGCATTCGTATTGTAGATCTCGAGGACTGCGTCCGCGGCGTCTCGAATGGTGAACTCGCCACTCCATTGACTGTAGATCGAAAAGATTGGTTTCTACTCCTTGTCATCTTGACTGTACATGACTACCTCAACCTAATTTTGGGTTCCTCCCTAGAGAAGATCTTGACCTTCGAACCTCAGTTCAGAGATATATCCCGACGAAGAGATGATGTGATAGTTTCCATACAGCTCCGGGTATAATCTTGTAGAGAGGAAACCTTTAACGCGTGCGTTTAGAAGAGGGATGGATAGTACTCATCCTGTCGGTCGGTGTGTCCCAAGACCTGTCCTGTCTGCTTAATATCCACAGAGCGAGCAAAGCTCATCTACTCATGTGTATATCTTGTATCGTTGCTCGGATATTCCGTTCTCTTCATCCCAAATGTATACAGCGGTGATGGGTGGATGATGAGATACCTGCTCGGCGGCAAGATGTGAGGTATAGTTTCCATCGTCCTAGGATCCGAAGAACAATTCATCTAAGAACGCGTTTAATGGCTTCTTGGTAGACGTTGGTCTTCACCGATATAGAATTAAGACTTCGAGGCCACAGAACCCATCTAACGAAAGAATGGCTCTTTTAGCAGCATCAAGCTCTCTGGCTAGAGAAGCAAAAGAGTTGGGCGCTGAGTCCAGCAAGATTTGACTTCTACGATGGAGAGGGGCGCAAGGAAATAGGGTGGAGCGGTGGTATTGGCAAGATCGCCCCGCGTAGATGATGAAAACTGATAGATATCAATTCCTACAGTCTGCGCGTACCACAATATTCTCTAAAAAAAACTTGATCAAGTCCCTTAAATTAGAACGTCTCTTCATTGTTGAGGTAATTTGAGTGCCAACCAACGCTGCTAAGTTGGAATAGTAAGGCAAATTCTTGTATGGGAGAAATCGCCTTAGGTTTCATTGATCGCGAATAAGTACCTCCTCGCTCATACCACAAATCAGGCATTAGGCAGTGCATGGCGTCCAAGTAATTGTTACTTTTGAAGCTAGTCTAGATCTGGTGTGTGGTCATCTGTATCACAACATATGGACCTCTCCGCGAGCCTATCATGGTCTAAGGTCGTTCGGTGTTAGCTCCAGCCCCAATATTGAAAAATGATGGCTGCATGGCTGTACCGGAAAAGTCTTGCATGTGTGACCAGGAATGAAGGACAAGTGTAATGTCGAGGTTGGCGCATGACCAAAGATGAAGGGCCAAAGCTGAAGAATCGAACCTGAAGTGCTCACTTTGAATGGCAAACCCCCATATCCTAAATGTAAAGTCCAAGGCTAAATGCTCGTGACTGAAAGCACAATGCTGTAGAGATATATTTCTGTCGTACTTAAGACGACTTCATCAGGAATCGATTAGTTGTGCATGGTCTGAGCTGCACACCCATAGTTGGACAGAACTAAACGAAATGAAGTGGATGTGCATAGACTAGGTAGTACCATAGCCACGTAAATGTGTGAGACCTCGCAGTGCCCCAACCCGGTATGTGGGGTTTTTATTGTTTTCTTTTGTCCTCGAATTTTGTTGTTTTTATTTTCACTCCGCACCTAGGTATCACGATTCGAGTAATCTTGAGTCTAACACCCATATTCATTTCGAGGTTGGGTCAGTGGGGAACTTTGCTGTAGAACAAAAGGGTTGATTTGCTTATCCCGCTTCACTTCTCCACATAATTCGGCTATCTTGGAAATTTGTCCTACCGCATATTCAATCTGTCATACACCACTCGGAGTTCGATCTCGATCGCGATAAGATTACGTTGGTAAAACCCTAGCACATCACGCGGCTCATTATGCTGTCTCTGCTGCGAGTATTTCAGATGTTAATCGCGATGCTCCTGAGTCGATCAAATGGTATCCTTTTATATGTCATGACTGTAGCTTATGGATCCCAATTCAGGCCTCCTACAGTTGCAGTATGCATATCGCAGAACATCAGATTTGGCGTTTTGAACAAGAAAACAAGTATCAATAAGATCTGCGGGGTGTGTCTTCTGAGATATGATCCGTAATAACTCCGAAAGTCGTCCAAAAATGATGTGGACAAACGATGTGGACGTACTGGCTATCATTGATGAGTTTAGTCGGATGCTAAAGGATAAAAGGGCATATTGGAGGACTCAGCAAGTTTGTGCGTCCTGTGAGGGTTTAAATCATCTAAATATTTGGTGGCGTCACCATGACTTCAATCATCGTAGCACTCGACTCATTTGCTGCGCCGTCAAGTGCAAGAGTGAGATGTATCATGAGTAATGGCACACTTATCTCTAGAGGATTGTCATCGTGCAATATCTCACTGCAACTGGGATACGTCAAAAGGTTGATAAGATTGTTTCACAAACTAGAATCACTGAGTTAGTGAGATCATGTAGTGTAATATTGTTTACTTGGGTTTTGATCGAATTGCACTTTGCACATGACCTTTATTGGGAACAGGATAATTACCACTACATTGGGGTAAAGCATCTTTGCTTTTAAAAATAGATACGCAAGCCCTTTGCCACGAATTCTTTGATATCAATCAGCGCAATTTGGTCAATACCAAGCACGGATCTTTATCGCAACCGTCCGCTGGTTCACAATGACGCAACTTACACGAAGACTCCAAGATTCCCTGCAATATATATAACGTGCTGCGATAACTTCGACGGCCGAGTCACAAACCCTTCAATAGCTATGATGAGTCTCAACAGACCAAGAGTCAACCCCGAATCATTGGTTCCCACCGTTACTCACATCGAATCTGGACACGATCACCAGTTAGAGAATACCCTTCATCGAACCTCAATATCCCAAAATAGAGTAACCTCAAGTCCCTTTTACAGCATTTGAATCTTTCCGAATTCAATATACTATACTCATCGATCTTTATATCCGTTCATGCTGGTAAACTACAGGTGTCCCTAGAGCTTTGTACACTCATGTCGAGAACTAGAGTAGCGTCAATGGCACCATCTTACTCACTATTAGTGTATTTAGACAGTCATGCTTTTTTCGTGAAGTGTCATTAAGATGGGACGAGGACTGACTATAAAGATTTTCTGGTACCGGTGGCTCCTGTACTCCTTCTTCCTGGACAGTATCCACAACTTCCACCTTTGTGAAATACATTTGAGCATCACACCTATGAAGTTGCCTGTTTCTTTATTTGCATTACTACGATTCATTATTTAAATTTTCTGCCTCCACGGTGCTCGTTCCCAGAAAATACTCGGTCCACCACCTTTTCCAGCCAAATCCATCACTATTATTCTCGTTCTCATCAATATGGAACCGAGACAATCGAGCAGCACAGACATGCCACCGCCAGTAAGCGCTAATACTTGCGCATTGGGACAACATTGCGGTGGTGTAGATTTAGAAGAGAACACATCGATGCCGAATCCCGAAGCAGACTTATGTGGCTGGTGTAGGAATGTTGGTTTCAGACACTTATACAATGCTGTTGAAATTGATCAATCCGTAAAAAGCATAGTGATAAAACACTGGGATGCTGTAAAAAGCGAAGCAGACGCTTTCAAAGAAAAGGGTCTATACGTGTGCGCGTTGCGAGATCCAGATTACGCCTACAACGATTGGCGAACCGAGTTCATCCCTGATCACGGCAATTTTCTCTGCGATAATCCTGTTTCTGAAAAGGGGCTACTATGCCGCCGATGTCAAGCTGAGGTTAAAAGGATGCTTGACGAAGACAAGAATTCATTACCAATACTTCGAGTATCGCTCGAAGAGAACAGAAAAGTCGGGTTCCCGTGCATCATGCGGGACAAACATTTCGGAAACGATGCTAAAAACATGGGTTGGAAGAGAGGGTTCCACGAGCTCATGGGTAAACTCACTCCAGAGGAAGAATTGGAATGGTTCGACAAAAACAAACATGTGTGCCTCCGTGCGGATCGAGAATATAAGCTCTGCGACAATTGCTACGAACGTATGCACCACGACAAGGCCCGATTTGACATATTTTTCGACAAGGACAGATATTTGCGAATCTTCATAGGGAAATTTACCTCTTAGCAGTTCCTCTCGGGGTTGATTGGAACCTGCCATGTCAAGGACTCTCGGATGTCTTGCCACAGATTATAGGCTTTCCTAATCGAAGCTCTACATCATCTGCTCTACATCTCTTTATGCATGCTTTCAAATTGTACTGGTACCTTCATTTCTTTGTAGTGGCGAGGTATATTTACTATTTCTTTGGCACATTGTAATCTTTTCGAATGTTTTTTTCCATTGGTACATTGCGGGGGTTGTTAGTGTCTATAATCATACTCTGTTTTCTCATACACTCATTGGCTAACGTCCATCCACCCGTAACGGAACAACGGCCGTAATTAGCGGAACAGCATCGCCTTCTTCACCACTTCAAACACTGCAAAGCGACTTTAGAGGGTAAAAGATACTATTCACTTTTAGATCAGCTAATTATATGTATTTTTCGGATTTAAACTAGAAAATTACTGCTGTTAAGGCTTGCTGTTAGAGATTCTGTTCGCGGCGAAGTAATCGCGCCTTCGCTGTTTTCCCCTGCTTAATCACAGAATTCAGTATGTCTCAGATTTTTGGAGCTATAGGACGAAGGTTTAGTTAAGAGAGTTCCTATGAAAAGGCCTTAGCGGCAGAGCATACTCATGAGCTAGGTATCCGAGAGTTTCTCTGTGTAGAGGGGGGATCGGTACATAGCTTAGCGTGTGATTAAGCATGGCTTTGTTATAACGTATTGAAACGAGAGTCGATTCTTTGCTACCACGTGCCTTGTTCTATTTTTAACGCACATTATCCATAGAGCGGACTTTCACGCTATTCTATCCACGAGCATCACTATAATAAGCAGCCACAACTAAGGGGTGTTCTATCAGGAGCAGAAGGGGCCTCTCTTGCACAAGCTGCCCAGAGGGGGCAGTGGAGAGGGCAGTAGAAGCAGCGGCCGAGCGACCGCAAGGAGCAAAACCCAAGTGCAGCATGTGCACATCAAACAGAACATAATGCACGTAGGTACCCTAGACGTCAAGTTAGTAGTTAGTAGGTAGCTGTACTTAATTCAATTATTCGTGGTTGAGGATTTCGCATTTTGGCGCCGTAAGTTCTGATGGGGCCGCCACATGGTGATGGCCGCCACTTGCTAATGGACTACATTAGTAATACCTAGAAGATTCTAAAGGCACCTCTGGCAATATATACTTGTTGCTCCCTAGGCCCCTCTATAAAATAGAGATTATATATAAATAATAAGATAAATACAGGAGGCTTATGCTCGACAAAGTTTAAGAAGCGTAATACGACCTGAAGCATGCCCTACGCAAACAACACCTTTGTTGACTGTAGAGCAAGTCGTTCGAAATTCAGAAGGAAGCCACAACAACCGCTGTTGATTTAAAGTAATCCACTGATCTTGTATACAGATATGAGACAGCTACGTTTGTTGAAATAAGGGCGATCGCGTAGGAGAATGCAGAGGAATATCACCTTGATCTGTGTGAAGATATTGGCCGTCCGGCGAGAAGGCGACGGCGTTGACAGAGGCGGTATGGCCCTCGAGCACGCTCACGCTGCGGCAAAACCCTGCTGCTGTCCCCCACATCCGCACTGTGTCATCGGTTGAGGCTGATGCAACTAGCTGGCTGTCCGGTGAGAAGGCAACGGCGGTGACACTGGAGGCACGGCCCTCGAGCACGATGCGGCAAGCATTCCAGTCTTCTTCCATCTTTGACAATGCCTTAATCCACCCTGGCTTTTTGTCTACAAAAGCTTTCCAGATTATACTCGCCTCTAGGGCAAAGATAAGAGCTAAATAATATACTTGTAGAGGAGCATCTTGGAGTATATGTTAGAATCGAAGAGTAAATCGTTGAGCATCGTAGAGAAATGCAGAAAGAGCACTGTTTGATGACTGTATTGCATGTTAATAATATAGTGTAGGAAAGGAATAGAAGCCTTTCCTCAACTAGCGCAGAAAGTGCTTCTAGCAAGGAAGCACAATTGTTCGTATCTCCAATTAGACTCATCGCTTCAAGCCAGTGGAGGAAGTGTTTTCGGAGGAAAGTATCTGTAGTGTTGCTAACATAGCGCTTGCTCTGTTTGAGATGATACACCCAGTAACGGCAAGCATACTGCAACTCAGGCGACAGATGGCTCGCAATCCTTCCATCATTAACCTCGCTTCTTAAAGCCCCAGGCTGTAAGTTGCACATGTTCTGTTGTAGGCCGTTTGGGCCGGACATAAGCTGAAGGCAATAGGATGCCAGCTCCTCGTGTCTTACTCTCTCATCCACCCAAAACAGGCTCTTCTGATTTAACGTATCGACTAGGAATTCGCGGAACGACAAGTGCAGGAGACGTACAGGCACATTGTTGCAGGTAGGTATGTTTAGAACAGAGTGCAGGGAGTCTAGTTAACAGCTAATATCATCCTTGGCCTTTGCTAGGAGGTGCGCAAGTGAATTGATAGAGAGAGGACTCTCTAGAACCACGATGCTCCCAACTATCTCTTGGAACTCTCTAGAGAGCTTTATTTTCTCCTTCTTATCTTGAGTTGCAAAGAGCAACTCTAGAATAGGGAGGTATATTATGCCAAGATTGCTTACATCTTCTGTTTCATAGGCCAAGATGTCCTCTAGACGCCTTCAAGGATTTCTAGAAACTTCTTCTACAAAACGGCAGACTGTGGCTGCGAATATAAACAGAGGGACTGCCATATTTACTAGTGTGGAGATGCGCCTTTCTCCAGGCCATTCCAAAGGAAGAGAGCGCTCTTCTTTTATCCTGGTGAGCTTGTCCTCAAGATAGACACGTATGTTGTGTTTAATTGTATCCTTGGACACCTCTTGCAGGATCAAATCTTCGTATGTGCTATCAAGCATTCGCCTAAATCCGAGGCGAATGTGAAAGTCAGGCCGGCTTGTTACGAGGATACGCAGTGACACTGGTGTGAGACCCTTCGTTCGCGAAAGCAGCTGGAGGATTGTTTGGATATCGCTGTCTTGCTTACATTCATCCAACGCGTCTATTACAATGATAAGCACTAAGGCTGCAGAGTTCCCTACTTCCAAGAGCGGCTGGAGGATTAGCTGCTCAAACTGATTTATTAAGGCCTTGTCAGCTATAGCAGGGTTGGCATTGATCGCCTTCGTGATTCCGGATCGCATCTCTGGTACGTGAACAGCCATCTGTGCGGCGATTGTGGTAAGGAACCGTTTGGCATTGCCGCGCTCTCCTTCACCTCTCTTGAAGAAGAAGCTGGCCCCTAGTTGCCCTTGCTTGGCAAAGACCTGGGCAACCGTACGAGCAATTGTAGATTTCCTAGTGCCCGTCGCACCGTTTAAACAGAATATAGGCTTGCCACTCTAGTCCTTTGCCCATCTTTGTATGTGATGTAATAACTCGACGCGGGTGTTTGGTAGGCACGTTGAGTCTAATCGCAATACGCAATTCTAATTCTTGCTTATAGCTAAAGGGCACCTGCTTCCGACGTTGGGGGAAACAATATACCGTGTAATATACTTGTGGGTCCGATTTGAAGAAGGCGCCAGCCTACTATCAAATCAAATCCGACAAAATGACAAGAAAATACTTGCGTACAACCTGCTATAATTAGAGTCTTTCGATTAGTTTCCATTATTTGCGTTTCAGTACAGCATGAACTTAAAGTGGCTTCAACTAGACCTCTTGCCACGAAGTGTTTTAGTACCCTACTCTCTTATATTTGTCTAGATATTTACTATCACTTTCCCTTTGTTTCCCTTAGATATATGCCCAGTGCGTCGTTCCTTCTTGAGTGCTACTTATCGTCAAACTTTACAAACGAAATCCGTGAGTCAGAGGGTGAACTTTACAGTGTAAGACTAGGTATGACATGCAAAAAAGTAAAGGGACCAACGTCAAGTGCCTCGCAATATCTCTCGGAATATACTAGAGTTTGGAGTCTACAATTCCTTCTTGTACTTCTCGGGGGTATCCCCCTGGTACTCATACCCACTCTTCTTAAAAGCATCCAACTTCTCCAACCTCTCTATGACCCCACTCAACAAAGGCCAAATACTAAAATCCAGCTCATAAAACCTTGCCTGCTCCACCTGCGGCACAAGACACACATCCGCCAACGTGACCTCATCCGAAACCGAGTATTTCTTACCCTGAGAATACCTCTCCAACAACTTCTCATAAGCTTGAAACCCTTCGCTCATGATCTTCGTCACGAAAGCCGTCTTATCGTCGCGCGAATCCCGAATCGCACGCACGCGCCCCGCAATGCGAGCATTCGTAGGCGGGAAAATATCGCTAGTGACAATATACATGAATTCGCGCACCCTTGCACGCTCCTCGGGTTGGGACAGTGGCGGAAGGAGCGGGTGTCGTGTTGGGAATGTCTCTTCTAGGTACTCGAGGATGGCGATGGATTGGGCCAACGTGAATCTCGAAGGCTCGCTGGAGCCCTGCTGCAACGTTTCGACCACCAGGACGGGAATTGCGGCGCTGGGATTGATGGCGCGATAAGATTCAGACTCGTGCTCGTCTTTGCCCATGTTGATGTAGTGTGAGGTGAGAGGGATGTCTTTCAGGTGGAATGCGATGCGGATCCGGGATGCGCATGACGAAGCAAAGAAGGTGTACAGATGATAGGCGACCGATTTGGGTAAAGAGGAGTCCATGCTGAGAATTTTGCAGTGCTGTGAAGTTTCAGTACATGGAAGGATTGTGTGAGATTTAGGTAGATATAGGATCCACCTATCCACCTACCTAAGTAGGTATAGTGCTTTTAACTGTTCACGTGATGTAATCCCTAGGCCTTGCATATTTGCAGTAGTAAAGAATCCTTTCGGAAAACGATAGGAGTACCAAGTCTCTCACAAATCCCAATCATATCTCATTTCGTCAATCGTCATATACAATGTCTAACATACACCCTCAATACTTCACCAAGTCATGAAGAACCTCCATGCTCGTCAAATCTCCAAGCTTCGGCCGACGGTAGTGCAAAGCAACTATCCGTTTTGCAGAGTTTATCTTCGCATTGAGTAACGAAACGCGAGCCGTTGCGGGAATATCGACGCTAATACTTGCTCCAACACAATCCATTTCCTCTATCTCAATGATACGCTCCGCGACACCTAAGAGAACATCTCGATGCCAGACACCCTCCTGTCTAGGCCCATTGCGTAGTAGATGAAGTGCCTGACGCCGAATTGTGGGATGTCGGCAGCGTGATGCAACGAAGTAGAGATATGGCAAAAGCCCAATATCGAATGTCGGACATGCTGAACTACGATTTAGACATCCTTCGCCATTGTTGAATATGAGTGAGGATGCAAGATCCACAACCCTGCAAAAGTCTAACTCAAAAGAGTCGAAGAAGATCTCCTGACTGAACGCTATAAGGTAGTCGACAAAGATGGTCCCTGTTATTTGCTGTATTCGGAGAATAATTGTCGATTGTTGTTCTTTGAACGATAATTGCGATATCTTATCTATTATGAACGAGTCAAAGGATACCATCCAATAATGAAGTGGGTCTCCAGTGGGCTGGGAAACCAAAACCTCAGACGTCGCGTCGTTTTCTAGTCTTCCAAGCTGGGAGAGCAATACTCTAAAGTAGATGGAACATAGACAACTAACCAGGTAGTCTCTTGCTTCCTCAATCGACCTAAACGTGGAGGGTATGGTTGGAATGGGGGGAGAGAATTCGGGCGCGATAAACTTCCAATCGCTCGGTCTTGTCTCGATGAACATGGTAGTTTGGAGCATCAGTCTCTCAAAGACGTGTTGAAGTGGGACGGCCAGCTCGTTGATATATCCAGGAAGGTTTAGCATACGGATTTCCCGAAGTTTGTTGTGCCAATCACAAAAGAGGTACATCCCGCTCGACATCTGGCGAAGTGCAGACTCGTAATCATTGTGAAACATGTCGAAGCAGATGAAGAGAACGCATGTGACAATAACAGCCTGCTGAGAAGATTCGTTATTGTTGTTCAGTCTTTGCTTCAGCTTTGAGATGGCTTTGGCGTGTTGTCGAAGGGCGAAGAGTTCAGATGTTGGAGTCATTGATGAGGTCGGAGTGGCCTTGAGCATTGATTCCGACAACGATGCCAACGCTACCACGGCATGCCGCGCTGACGGCTCCTGCTGTGCAAATTGAAGGACATCTCGACTCCAAAACTCTGATTCGAAGAAGCCGCCGAGATTTGTAGCAACCTTTGTGCGAAAAAAGTCAAAAGCTCGCACCTCGTCACTGGTATGATCCGGATTCAGTACTATGCGCTGGGGATTCAACCTAGTCGGTTTCCATAGCACCACCTTTAGTTGGTCTAGATTTGGACCCGACGAATGCTCGCATAGCCGGGAACTCTTTTTGCAAGGTGTACACATCGGCTTCTTTCCATCGCAGCGAACGTGGCGCAATCTGCAAGTGCTGCAGCCTCCTCTCCCTTTGGGTGCCCACTTCCGTCTGGATGCAAAAATCGGACTGGACATGTTGTGATTGTGAAATTCTTTGCTGGTAAAGACAAGAAATCAACGATGGTTAAGCTTTCAGTGGTCAGCAGAGGTCTAGCACAAATGAGGACTACGGCTGATGATTTGCGCTAACTTAAATAGGAGCATTTTCGTAAAGACTATCCTGGATCTGGTGTACACACTCAACCATACTCCATTTATAGATGTTCTTTAACAAGCCACAGCTTACTTCACGATGTAAGGGTTCTAAAATATGTAATGACCTAGAAAGGAAGATATTCGTCCAGACTGAGTTTGGCCCCAAAGCTTGCAGAAGCTTGGATCTTCGGACGATAAACGAACTCGGACTCTTAGAGCTATAGCGGTGATATAAGATTCAAGTATAGAGTAGTAGTTCATACTTCTATTGCAGTCCTACTCAAGCCGCTCTACATGACTCTAACTTCAGTCAATCAAGAGCTATCTCAACATTTTAAACCATAATACCTTTCAAACTCTACACAGCGTATTTCGCACTTGCACTATGCTTCACATTAGGACATGTAGCATCAAAACCCTAAGTCCTGCTCCCCGCTCTCACGGGCCCATACCAGGTCGGCTGCAGTGTGATCGAACTCATCGACCACACTCGCACCCAAACATTCGCACCAGACATAGAGCCCATATCCCTCATGATCACAGTCTTCTACCCCCGAAACCAGAACCATACAAGCCCCCGACAACCGCCAGAATTAAAGACATCCTCCTCTCCAGCTACGGCCTCACAGCACCGAACGGCACCTTCGAGAAAGCCTCCCTCCACATCGCGAGCCCGGACCGCGACGGCGAAAACATCGACCCGCGCCACAACTCCCTCGTAATCTTCATGCCCACAACCCGGCTCTTCTACAGCCAAATCGCATCCACCATAGCGAGCAAGGGCTACACGGTCGTCGCAATCGACGCGCCCTACGACGTCGACATCGTCGAATACCCGGATCAACAACACCCTCTGGGGCACCAACGACGCCGTCGCACTCCAAAGGACGGGCTACACCGCCCTTAAGATGCGCACCGAGGACGTGAGCTTCGTGCTCGACGCCCTGTCCAACACGACCCTCGCCCGCAGCCTCATCCCCAATTTGCCGCGCGCCGGCCTCAACACGACGCACGCAGCCATGTTCGGCCACTCGCTCGGCAGCGCGACCGCGTTTTCTATCTTAGAGTCCGACGCCCGTGTTCTAGGGGGCCTGGATACGGACGGCGGGCTGTATGGGGCCTGGGTTGGAGAACGGAACCGCTAAGCCGTTTATGCTCGTGGGCTCTGCTAACCACACGCGGGAGAATGAGCTAGACGGTCCTTTTCTCACGTGGCAAACGGTGCGGCCGAGGCTGACTGGGTGGAAGAGACATGTTTTGGTGGCGGGTGCGTTGCACTACAATTTCTTTGACTATCCTTTTTTGTTCGACACGCTTGGGGTTAAGCCAACGGAGGAGGTTGGGGGAGATCAGTTGCATGTCAGGACGATGGAGGGGGCGAGGGTGTTGGAGGTGGTGACTAGCTACGTGGGTGCGTTCTTGGACTTTGTGCTGCATGGGAGGTGCTCGGAGATGTTGGAAGGACCTAAAGTCGAGTTTCCAGAGGTGACATTTGAGTACTGAAGGCGCTTGCTCTGTAAGAGTGGCGCGAAAACTATTGAACGGCGGCTTTTGACGCTGGTCTCAGAAGGTCTTGAAGACGATGAACTGGGAATCGTTTTGAATAGTGGACTGCGAATCGTTGGATTGCCACTCGCCATATATAGGTTTACCTCAGTAACTCCTCTTCATCGGCGGCACACTCGCGCACTCGTTTTCATCCAACGTCTGCATCTTGACTCCTCTCGTTCCCCACCTGACCTCCTCCCCGACCCCCTTCTGCCATGTAACACTGTGCTTCATCCACATTTCGTCGTCTCTCTCCTTGAAATCATCTCTCGCATGCGCGCCTCTACTCTCCGTCCTCTCCAGCGCACTCCGACTCGTCTGCGCCGCATTCGTCAACAAATTCCGCATCTCGAGCGTTTCCACTAAATCGCTGTTCCAGATCAAGCTCTTGTCCGTCACGCGGAGGTCGGATTTAAAGGTAGATTCCAGCGAGGAGAGGGTCTGGTTTCCGGAGTTTAGGGAGTCCGAGGTGCGGAATACGGCGGTGGTGGCTTGCATGGCTTTCTGCATGGAGAGGCGGAGGGATGCAGTTGGGGTGGTGCCGGACGAGGAGAGGATTGTGGAGAGGTCTTCGATCGAGTCGAGGCCTACATCTGACGGCGCAGGGTGATGGGGGTCCGAGGGCGCGTGGTTGGAGGAGACGTGGAGTGCAGATGCTCGACCCTGAGTTTGTGGATTAGACTCTCGTTATTGCATTCAGGACTGGGGAGTGCACTTACAAAAACAACAATATCAAGCAGCGAATTCGCACCCAACCTATTCGCCCCATGCACACTCACACACGCCGCCTCGCCCGCCGCATACAGCCCATCGACAATGTTCTCCTCCCCATCTCTCCCCACATCAATCACCTGCCCATGATAATTCGTCGGTATGCCTCCCATACAATAATGCACCGTGGGCAGGACCGGAATCGGCTCCCGCGTGATATCTATACCCGCGAAAATCGCCGCCGTTTCCGCGATCCCGGGTAGCCTCTCCATGATGATTTCTTTAGGGAGGTGGGAGAGCTGGAGATGGATGTGATCTTTTTCCTTGCCGACGCCCCGGCCTTCTAGGATCTCGAGGTTCATGGAGCGCGAGACGACGTCGCGAGATGCCAGGTCTTTTGCGGTAGGAGCATAGCGCTCCATGAAACGTTCGCCTTCGGAGTTTAGGAGGTAGCCGCCTTCGCCGCGGGCGCCTTCTGTGATCAGAACCTTGTCGATAAGTCAGTGAGTATCCTTGGAGTGATATCTTGATCTTACGCCGGCGCCGTAAATCCCTGATGGATGGAATTGCACAAACTCCATGTCTTGGAGTGGCAGGCCTGCTCTTGAAACCATGGCGTTGCCGTCGCCGGTGCTGGTGTGTGCGCTCGTGGCGCTGAAGTATGCCCGTCCGTAGCCTACCAACTGTCAGCCTCTCCTTTCTTCTTGCTGCATCCGAACTTACCGCCAGTGGCCAGAATCGTATTCCTAGCAAACATCCTATGGACAGTACCATCCTCCATATTCAACGCCGTGATCCCCACACATTTCCCATCACTCATCATGAGATCCAACGCAAAATACTCAATGAAAAACTGCACTCCCTCTTTCAAACTCTGCCCATATAACGTATGTAACATGGCATGTCCTGTTCGATCAGCCGCACACGCCGTTCTATATGCTTGACCTCCTTTTCCGAATTTCAACGACTGACCGCCCAGCGCTCGCTGGTAGATTGTCCCTTCAGAAGTCCGAGAGAAGGGCATCCCATAGTGCTCGAGCTCGACGACGGCGGGCACCGCCTCGCGCGTCATATAGTGTATAGCGTCCTGGTCGCCGAGCCAGTCGGAGCCTTTAACCGTGTCGTACATATGCCAGCGCCAGTCATCTTCCGTCATGCTATTCCTCGTCAGCCTACAAATCCACCATAACAGGCCAAGCCATCGACCAGGACGCCATTGACGTTCGAACCCAGGAGCCAAAAGAACACAGAGAGACTATACGCACTTCCCCAGCGCGGCGTTGATCCCCCCCTGCGCAGCCACCGTATGCGACCGCGTCGGAAACAACTTCGTCACGCACGCCGTCTTGAGCCCAGCCTCCGTCAAGCCGACCGCAGCGCGGAGACCCGCTCCGCCTGCCCCAACGACAATCGCACTGCGCGCAGGGAGTCAGCCAGACATCGGGGTGAATCCCACAAGCGCCTCCACGAACGTACTCATAGTGGTGATCGAAAACCACCAACCCGCCCCCAGGCTTCCCACTCTTGCTCGACGCCCTCCGACACCTCTGCAGCGGCGTGGCGAGGGTATGTGAATTCGTGGCCCGTAGGGAGGAGCTGCGGGCGCCGAATATCTGGCGCTGGAGTGTGCGGGTGAGGGCTCGCATTGCGGGGTCGCACGGAGGAAGAAGGAGAAGGAGAGAGTAATAGATGGGAGCTATGGAAGAGGTACAAAGATGTCATGATGTATGCAATGCATGTTTGTGGTAAGGAAATAAGACGGGCGCTAGCTGGCGAGCTCGGTAGCTATCCCGAACGCCCCCTCTCCCTCTCTGGGGTCGATGCATGTCCCATCCTCGGCTGTATCGAAGATAGTTGGAGGTGGGGGGTTAGCGGGGGGGATGAGCTTGTTTCTACCATTTGCTCTGTGTTTTCTTGGAGGTGTTGTGTTTTTCTAAAGCCCTGGTACATCCTGATAGCAAGACCACTACAAAAATTGGCTGGAATGAAGATGCGGATGCTGAATCTACATGGTCTCGTCCCATGCGTTTCGCTGCGGGGTTGAACAACCATTGTTAAATTCTCATGACTCGTATGTAACCGAGTCCCCAAGCCGCATCAGCTCGACGAATCGGAAATAAGGGATTTGTAGGCATAGGGAATAGCATATAACCGAGCCATCTCATAGGCTATATGGCTTTGCATTTGTGCGCAGGTTGATACATCGGAGGCTTCCAGTGAAAATACTAATGCGATCAACATACGCCGAAGGAAAGCGGAACGATTGCCTGTAGCCCAATATCTTTCAAGGAAAGGAACGACTTCAAAGTACCCCAACCGAAATATGTAATACCTCTAGATTCCCACTAGCCCGCCCCCAACCACTTCATCTACTCGTGCCCATTGACTGCACCATGTTAGCAAGCCCCTCTCACACCGACCACGTACTCCAGGAAAAACATACCAAGCAATCTTCCTCCCCGCACGCCGACTAATCATCCCAATTGACCTTGAGCGCTACACAGCAAAATCAGTACAGTGTTCAAACATGGTATCCAACCAAAGACTCAGCAAGACAAGATCGAACTTACCGCAAGGAAACGGCCAAAAGCCATCCCAATTCTCCGTCAAATACGCATGATATCCATACTTCTCCGCAGCCTCGCCCACCCCCAGGCTCTTCCCCACCTTGTGCACCTTGCCCTGGGGGCCCTTCGCGGGCCTCAGCCCCTTCAACCGCGCAACCTCCCTCAGCATAGTCGTCAGGCTGATCCGCGTCATCGGCAGCCCAAGACACTGGTGCGGGCCGGACCCGAGATGGATGTACGAGTCCAGATCGCGCGTGAGGTCCACGTCATCGGGGTTGGGGAACGCGGCGGGGTCGTGGGACGCGGTGCGCAGATTGACGAAGACGGCGTCGCCGGCTTTGATGGAGATGTCGGCGCCCGAGTCGGTGAGGACCGTGTCGGCGGATGTGATGCGGGCTACGCCTGTTTCGCCGTTGAGACGGCTGCCTTCGAGGAAGTAGTGCATTAGCTTCTCGAAGGCCTCGTCGCTGTCCTGCTGCGCTAGGGCTTGGATATCCGCCCAGTGTTTCTGTCCGTCGCCCGTGAGATAGTACTCGATGGTCTGGCCGAATAGCTGCCCCTGGTTCGACACCATGCCCCCGGCGGTACCCAGAATATGGCCCCAGACGAGCTGCTCGGGCGGCATGCCACTCGCGAGCAACCTTTTAATCATGTGGATGCCGTAGCTCTTGAGCGCGGAGCCGTGCGGCCAGATGGTCTGCATGAGGCTCGACAGTAGTCCCGAGTCGGCGATTGCAGCGACGTTCTTCTCGACGACTTTGCCCAGCGTCTGCGTCGCGGCGCGGCTCTTGATGTGCAGGGGGAACGAGCCCGCGACGTCTACGTCGAAGAAGACGAGGGCAAAGACACCGCTCATGATGAGGTAGAGCTCCGCCTCGGTGAAGATGCCCAGAGGCCGGTCTTCCGTCTTCAACGGCAGCATGAAGAGCTCGGCGCAGAAATGCACGTGTGCGAGGTTGCCCACGTCGCGGATGATGTCGACCTGGTTGAAATCTGCGATTTTCGCAGACTTCTCCGCGAGCAGCTGGCGAGTCTTGAGCGTGTAGTACTTCCGCACTTCCTCGTCCCACTTCGACACGTATAGTGCCTTCCTCATCATTTCCCTACTCTCGGCATTCTTAGGTCCGTCACCCGCGAGCATGAAGTCCTGCGCCGAGGGCCCCATTAGATACTCCATTGCTTTGCCCCAGCTCACTTTGAACAGGCCCTTGTTCGCCATGAGGGTTGTGGCTGCTTTGTACGAGTACACATAGTGCGGGTGGGGCGTGTATTTTGGCTTGTCGAAGTTGTAGAGTGTGTCCTTTCCAAGGTCTTTGAGCGCTTCTTTCATAGCCGAGGGGATGGTCAGCGGGTAATGTGCATAGACACTATTCTGCGCGAAGTGCTGCGGGAAGGCGCGCAGGAAGAGCTTGTAGAATACGCAGCCGTTGTCTATACCGACATCCGAATCCACGGATTTGTATCCATAATTCGTGAGCGTGCGTGGATTGTAGTCGGTCGTGTAGAAGCGGTCTCCCCTCACCAGCGCTACAGCATCAGACAGCACTCCCCTCGAAATCGTATATCCCGGCGTGAGCCCCGATCCAGGAGCTAATGGCTTTTTGGCGTCCTCGACCACGAGGCCAGGGTAGATTTCCACCTTATCCGGGTGGTCATACAGGTGCTTAAGCTGGTCGGCGACATACTTATCTGACGTGATGTCCTCGAAGGTGCGATGCGGTTCCAGCCCAAAGTGCTGCCGGAACTCATTCAATGACCCCAGATTCCAGGCACGCGCCTGCTCGATGCCAAGAACTTCAATGGCACGCATTACCGCGGGCACGCGGTTGGGGCCGAACGAGTTAGCACAGTCTTCGACGCTCGCGGCGAGGATGTCGACAAGGGGTTGGTCTGGCAAAGTGCCGTCCGCGTTGCGCGTCAGGCCGGCGAACTTGCGCTTCGAGGGGTCTTTCTCAGTCTTCTTGTACACTTCGTCCAGCTTGGCCACGAATTCGTACTTTCCAAGCGTCTTTTGATCGCGGCCTTTGCCGAACATTTCGTCAAAGAGGGTCTGTGTCCATTTCTCGTCTCGGTCGGACATGGTCGAGTGCCATCTGTACACGAGGTTGAACTCGGCAGAGACCTGGTTGCCCACGCCAATCGGCACGTTCTTCATCTCAGCGCGGGGGTTCAGTTGCCAGTTGCTGTCTGTGCGGTTGAGATCGAGGATCGTGCGCACGTAGTCGATCAGAATGATGTTGACGTATAGGCCGCACGTGATCAGCCGGCCGGTCTGGAACAGATCCTCGTCGTACTTGACCAGCTTGATTTTGTACGCTTCGGCGGCTTTCTCGTCTGAGGAGTCTTTAGGTGGAGTGGGCTTTGAGAAGCGATTGTTCTCGTTGATGGCGGCGAGGTTCTCGACCGTATTATTGTGGAAGCGATTGAACATGATAAGCAGCGCGCCTACACCGGGAGGGAAGAACAGGAGGCGCGCTTCGGAAAAGCAATCTGGTTTCAGCTTTCCATCGACCCGAGTCCTCATCTGGTCTTGCTCGATCTGGTTGCTACCATACAGAGGCGAGAGATCGAGATATGACGACGTCAGCGAATTCGAATAGTCTTGATGATCAGTGCGGAAGCAATCATGGATAATGATAGACGCAACGTAAAATAGCACACTCGAAATACGATTCGGATGTAACTCAGCATGCTTCCTCACCATGACACTGTCGAATACAACACCGGGATCGGGACGAGCTGGCGTCTGCACCATAGATGGCTTGACCGTCCTCGCGTAAGGGGTTCCGGCCGCTCCAAGCTGTGGATGTATAAGGCTGTTGTTTGAGCCATCTGCAGAGCGGTACTGGAACTTCGCCCCCAGATAGCTCTGCGGTGGATGCTGCAAGTCGTTCCATAGCTGCTCTAGAAAACTGTTCGTCAGTTTCTCGCGATTCTTCGAGTCATCGGGCAGCTTTGCAGCTGTTCTAATCAGCCCCTCCATCAGATATGTCTTGTCGTCTGTTGGCTCGCCGGACATCTTCATCTTCTGGATATCGATTAACGTCTTAACGTCCGAGATGCGGAGAAGACTGAGGTCCGAAAGGTCGCCCTCAATCTTCTTGTAAAGGGCATTTTTCTCTTCGGGCTTGAGTTTGGTGCCGTCGCCCGTTTCGGTGGGGACGGGTGCCAGGGCCGCATTGAAGAGGGCGGCTACTTGCTTGAAGGGGACGCCGATTTTGCTTCGGATCTTGTCAAGCTCAGAGAGCTCTTCCGGTTTTGGCGGCGTGGCGCCAGTTCGGACGTCCATATGATTCTCATATGATGAGGACATGGCGGGCGATGTACGCTGACGGTCATGTCAGTGATCGGATGGACAGGAAACGATGGAAAGAAGAGTTGGAGGGGTAAACCAAGAGTCCGACAATGAAAGAGACGATTATTTAAAGAGCAGGTGTTCATAATTGGAAAGAGAAATGGCTCCCATGAGAGTGCCCATGAGAGTGCCAACGAGGGTGAGAAACAACATCGACGCAAATCCAACGAAAACAAGAAGATTCGACAGGGGACTTACCACTCTTTGATCAATAATGAAAACCTCAAATATCCAACTCTTCTAGTGATATTCTTCCTACCCTCTCCTCAAAAGGACGACACAAGCAATGCGAGGCTAATCAGTAGAGCCCACAAGGCTGAATACAAAGACGGAACCAAACGCAGGTACAAAGCAAGTATTCGACGCCCCGAATCGTCCACGGTAGGTGCTATTATTTTCTCCTTGGACCGTAGAGATAGGGCTGTAAACCAGCGTTCCCGCGGACCAACCCACCTCTTATATCTCTCGAACGAACCCTCAGCCTAAAAAAAAAAACAAGAACCACACC
>MU001969.1:0-59265 GCA_010093585.1 Melanomma pulvis-pyrius CBS 109.77
TCAGCGTTTGCAGGTCCACTTACCTCCTACACCACCAGACACAGCAAGATTAGCAGCATCTTCGCGCTCTAGCTTTCGCAGCCCTACATACCTCCTACACTATATTCGTTAGTATTAACTCGTAGAACACACGACAGCCTAGTTACCCTCTACATATCTATCGTTAGCTTTAGTTTACGTCTGCCAGCGTTACAGACATACCTTAAACAAGCTACTGTCCCATTGTTCGTCGCACATTTCTATAAATCTATCCGCAATAACTTAGCAAAAACAATGTTAAGACACTCGGTTGTTAGACCTGGTGTGCGGAGTAGTGGGGTAAGTAGATCAGCTGCTGCCTACGTTAATATTGCAGGACAGCGGGGCAGCCGGTGACTAAATCGCTAGGCAACTGCGTGCAGCTTAGAGTGGGACCAAAGAACCTCTGCACGTGGCCGCTGTAGATGCTTCTAGAAACTACAAGGGGCAACCGAATCAATTCTGTTACCTTTCGTGCCAAGACTCTAATCACACCCCCCAAGGGCCCGTGCGCGGCAGAATACAGGAGAGATTCGCCACCAAGTTTGCTACAGCCAAGAGGCTACAGAGGAGGACTGGATCCAGAGATCAATGAGCTCCATCGGAGGCTGAGCAAAGGTACGACCTGAGAGACTATTGAAATCGAACTTCGCAGACACATATAAGATCTGAGCCTTCGTACTGATGATCAAAGTCCCAGAATTAGTATACTAGTGAGAGAGGTAATAGAACCGAGTTCGAATACAAAGATTGCGAGATCGATATTGGTATTGCATCGTCCAAAAGATTTCAAAGGCAGAATGAGAGGAGGACACGAAAGGAAAGACAGGAGTGAATGGCCGATAAATCTAGCCTGAAGATCTGGATTGAAGCAGAGGCTATGAGGCATTGTTTGAGTCCAAAGGACTGTTCTCCGTAGCAACGATTATCTACAATGAACGAGATGTTCTGTCCATTTGTCGTCCTTGCACTATTCGCTGCCGCATGTGAGGAGACCGAGTTTGGGTAGAGGTAGGATTGAAAACTGTGCCTGGCTATTTATTGACGGCCAATAGGCTACACCACTCACCTTTGTTTCTGAAACGGACATGAGGCGAAGGAAGGGTTGAGGTGATAGATGTCCGTGCGTCTCGCACGACCCCTAGTCTAAACCTCGAACAAAAGCATCTAACCTCCTACCTTCCCTTCTCCAGATTGATAAAAATATATATGCGAAGCTCACAAACAGCTGTAGCTTCAAAGTCTATGTATGCTTCGGCTTTGCTGCTGGCTCAATAATGTGGACAGAATCTCCCGAGCCGAATCTCGTGCTTTTTTTGCAGATCAACGCTATCTTTTTTCACACTTCAACTTACGTAAAATCCACAATGCCACACAGCAATCCACTTCTCAAGGCTTTTTGCTTCTCACAACTGTCAAACTGGCAAAGGTAACTTGGAACTTGGGCTCTACAGGTTCAGACGATGTCCTGCCATTTTCAGACGCTCAGCGAAACCTTACCGCCATGTCAAAGCGCCGATGACATTCCGATAAGTCGTGCAGATCTAGCTCGATATCCCACAAACTTTATGTGGAGCCAACTCAGCGCCCACCGAAATCGTTCCCTTTCCAGCTGGCATGCGGCTCATGATTGGCCTCGGACCCATACTCACTTGCAGAAAACGTGGCACATGCGTGCGATGCTCACGTGGTACTGCCCCTGGTAACGGGAAGTGTGGTTACCGATCTTAGGTCGTATCCAAAAGCTTCTCGCAAACTGTGCCGTGCTGAAGTGTGCCGAGGCATGCAACCGTCACATGCAGACCACGACGACATAGGTGGTCTTGAACTCACCTAGGCAACATGAAGAGAATAAGATTGCCGATTGATCGCCCCGACGTTACAAAACGCCTGCCAGCCTACAAAGCCTCCAATCGAAAGATCGAAGCCTATTTCTGTTTTTACAACTGACCGTAATTGAGAATCCTGAGCAACGTTCTCGGAATTGACTCGTCGACTTTTCCCACGCCGGCAGTTACTTGGGAGAAAATTGCCCGTCATTTGGGCGGGTCTCTGGTGCTTGAGCTACTGTCACAGTAAGCGAGACTGTGGTCGAAGGCATGATCAAGAGGCATTTTGAGGCTTGAGTGCTTCCGTTATGCTCGGATTTCTTACCTGAAACGTACAAAATGCGACTGTCACAGATGATCGATAGCACTGAAGATCTTCGACTTCGAGACACCTGAAGCTAAAGACAGGAACGCTATTAGGTCTCCTGGGCATGCATCCCATCTACAAACGAAGCCAGGCACTCCCCACAATAATTAGACCGAGCCTACGACTCTTCCCCATATTTACACATATCGCTTTTTAATTTTATTTCTATTGGTCTTACTGCCAGGCCATGGCTGTAATCTCCAGAAGCGAACATGATAAACTCCTTGTTACGTTAATTATTCTTGCCCTTTGTTATCGCGTTCAACGATCTGCAGACTCTCGCACCACACTGCGGGAGGGTTCGCTTGTGGCGTTGGCATAAGGTTTAGTGGAAGAGGAGCAATTTGTGGTCCCACAGTTCGTCAAGACTACTTACAATTTCCGACCCGCCATTTCAAGAAAGAACCCGACCTCGATCTCATTCGCAAGGGTGTGTGTCTCTTCACAATCTTAGACCCCTGTTTCACGCATTCATCTCTCCTCCTATACCCCGACGATTGCAGTGAGACTTTCAGAGAAGCGTTCGGATTGAGCAAACACGTTACTATGGGCAATCCTCACGGTGTTGCTGGTGCTGACCTCTCCGCTCGTGATGGTGGATTATATCCCCCTCCTTCCGTGGTTATCTCATGGCCTGCACCGAATTTCATCAATCCAACAACACATGATTGGACAGGGCCAATAGTATTAATGTCCGTCATGGCGTTCACATTTGCAGTCTTCACAGCACGGATATGGGCCCGGATGGTGGTGGGTAAAAATGCTGGACTCGATGATTTGTTGATGTCGATTGCGATGCTTCCGTTATTGGGGTTGACAGTGGCGGCGTTCTTGGGTGAGATGAATTGACTTTCCGTTCGAATATCTACTAACGTTGAAAAGCAATCACCATGTACGGCTTCCAGTGGCATGTTTGGGATCAAACTCCCGAGACTCACATTACATCTCGACAGGTATATTTCGATTCATGAAAAACATTGAAAGGAGACTGACAAAGTTCTAGATCATTTTGGTGATTGAGATGCTCTACTTGGTGTCGACCTCGCTCGTCAAAATCTCGATTCTCTGCTTCTACAGACGTATCACCAACGGGTCGATCTCTAGAGTCTTCGTATACTTTGTCTGGGGAGCTATTGTATGCGTTGTATGTTATGCCATCATATTCACCTTCCTCCTCATCTTCTCCTGTAACCCGGTGGAGGGATACTGGCATCTTTTCGACTTGTCGTGGAGAATGACGCACAAAGTCAAGTGCCACAACGAGGCAGCCGAGATTGTGTCAGTTGTCATCATTAGTACACTACAGGACTTGATCATATGCGCCCTCCCGATATTTCTACTCTGGAACCTGCAAATTAGCAGAAGGCAAAAGGCTGGGTTGATAGGAATCTTCGGCATGGGCTTGCTGTGAGTCGTCCTTCTGCAGATTGATATCTACGAACCTTACTGAACTATCATAGCACGTGTGTATGCGGCGTGATGCGCTCATACTATGCCATCTACACCTATTATTACACTTACGACATCACTTGGTTCGCCTACTACGGGTGGATCTGGACGGCGCTTGAAGCCGACCTCGCCGTCATATGCGCATCTGCCCCGGCCCTGAAAATATTCTTCAATCGATACTTTAATTCCTCAACCGACAACAGAGGAAATTCCAGTTATCAAAGAGGTAATACGTCACATTATATAGTAGCGAGGAATTCAGGAGACCCCGATGAAATATCGAACATCGAAAGCAGAAGATGGGACTCAGCGCCTGTCCCATTGTTCAGCATCAAAGTCAGCACCGGCATGGATATCACCATCGAGGATAGGGACGAGACGAGGAGCCAACTAAGCGAATCGAGCACGAGATGTCTCACGGCGCTGCCTCCGCCATCATCTACAGATAAATCGTACCCGTCTCACTGGGTGGAAGGGTGCCGAACCATGTGCGAGGCACTGCGACCGAATTCACCGGGCCGCGTCAGAGACAAGAGCGGGAAAGAGGATATAGACAGAGGCACCGAATGCAAATGAGATATATATCTACGCAAAGTACAGCAACTGTCCTAACGCGCCGAGGTAAATCGCCCCTAAACCCGAACAATATCGCGTCCTGAGCTTACGAACAGAGATCCTACATCCCAACGCCCATCCCCGCAGCACCGGGCATCCCCAAAACATGGCCGAAATCGTTACTGTAGTGCTGCTTTCCGAAAGCCACCTTCCGCACCTGCTGGAGCAGTTCCTCGGGGGTACTCTTGGACGGCACGAAGACCAGGCCCGCATCCACAGCCGCCTTCTCGGTGCCGACGTAGTTCCCCTGGGAGTCTCTCGCGTAGAACTTGAGATAGTGCGCCCGCGGCATCTTGCGCGCGATGACGGTGTGCGAGACCTTGGGCGCTTTCCCGAGGAAGGTGGTTTTGAACGTCTGCTTTTCGTGCGTGTGGATCATGGGCACCATGATGGATTCGTTGGGGTCGCCGACCCTCAATGCGTTGACGTCTTCCTCGACTACTTCGGTCAGGGATTTGTACGATGGCGGCGGGGGTCTGGTGCTGGGATTAGTGTTTTGCTTGAATGGTTGCATTCCGGGGACTACTCGCCCTTCGGCATCTGGCGCGCCTTCGCTTTCCATCTGGGCCTCCTGCTCTTTGCTCATCGATTGCGACGGCTTCGTCGTGTCGATGTACTCTTGTTTGCCAGACATGGTCGGTATGTGCGCCGGTATGATGGCCGATTTGACAGTTTCTTTTTGCTGAACTTGAATTGGGGAGATGTACTTTTTCGTCGCAATTCTGGCAGTTTATAGATATTTGCTAGCCAGTCATGCGCACCGGGTGTGGCGCAATCGGTCGCCTGAACTATCGCCAATTCCCTACCGGTCAACAAGGCAGTGCGCAAGGAGGTTGGTGGAGATCTAAACAGGTGGAACGCACACAACAGAGCGTGGCGCAATGAGACGGCCGGGTCCGTGGAGGCGCAGCTTCCAGCGCCGAAGCCGCCAAATGATAAATTCGGTTCTTACATACGAGGTAGTGGTAGCAAGTTCGAAGGGCGTGTGTGACGACGCATTGCGGATACGGTACTTAGTTCACATTCGCGTGCTTAGAGGGGATGCCGACGGCCAAAGACACGGATTTTCTCGAGGCTTTGGAGAAACTGCAACAACGCTTACATCGACACATGATAGACTGAAGTAATGACAATGTATGCCTGGCAATCAGACTCTTCATGCTCAAATTCTTCCGTCATTTGGAGCGTCACAGTAAAACCGACGGAAAACCGATTATATCGGAAGCCGTTGAGCGCTGATTGGCTGGGACAACGACCAGCAAGGCTTCTCCGAATCTGCCCCGCATCTCTCGGACGCTTGAGCTGGCGGGTTTGAGCTCTCTATTACTCACCCTCACGATCCCCACTTGACTAACCATGGCTCCTCACTCTTCAATGCTCACTATAACACCCCCTGACCCACCCTGAACATCCATCGTCCAATTGCCCCCCCCATCTCAAGATGCCCCAAAAGCTCAAGCTCGCCTCGGCTCAAGCCCGCACCCTCTCGACCACCGCGGAAACTCTCCACGCGCTCGAGAAAACCACAAAGACCGCCGCACAGCAAAACATCGACCTGGTCCTCTTTCCCGAGGCCTATCTCGGCGGCTACCCTCGCACATGCTCGTTCGGGAACAATTCCGTCGGCGCCCGCGCCCCTGAGGGTCGCGAGCAGTTCCTGCAGTACTTCCGTGCCGCCGTGGATCTGGGCGATACACCGCAAGGCGCGGGCGACGACTGGCTGGACAAGAAGCTGCCGCTGCCTAGGGACAAGAAGTACCGTGGCGATGGAACGAGGGAGGAGTTGGAGAGGATTGCGCGGGAGACGGGCGTGTTCATAGTCGTAGGGCTGGTGGAGCGCGCGGGCGGGACGCTATATTGTGGCGTTGTGTACGTGTGTCCAAGATACGGCGTCCTCGGAAAAAGGAGGAAGGTGATGCCTACAGCGACCGAGCGCTTGATCTGGGGGCAGGGCTCGCCATCGACGCTGCGGGCCGTGACGACGGAGATCAAAGGCGTGAGGCTGTGCATGGCTGCGGCGATTTGCTGGGAGAATTACATGCCGCTGCTGAGGCACTCGCTGTATTCGCAGAACGTCAATCTGTGGTTTGCGCCCACGGCGGATGCGAGAGACACGTGGGCGGGGCTGATGACCACCGTGGGCGTCGAGGGCAGATGCTTCGTTCTCAGCGCAAACCAGTGCGTTAGGAAGAAGAACTTGCCGGAGTGGATTACAGGGAAAGTCTCGCCTTTGGATTCGCAAGCCGAGCCACCGACAAATGGAACGCCGTCGCATACTATCGAAGCGCGCCATGGAACCGGCAGACGAAGGAGCACTATCACGCTCACAGAGGACAAACATGAAATCTGCTGGCCCGTCGTCGAACCCATCGCCGAAACAGCCAACGCTCCAAACGGCAACGCCGACTCCTCCGCTATCGAAGACGACGGCGTCAGTCCCGCGACCTCCACCATCCTCCCCCCGCAGCCCAAACTCAGCTCCAACACCGCCTGCCCCCGCCCACAGTCCTCAGCCGGAGGCGACGAGTTTGTGTGCCGCGGCGGCTCTTGCATCATCTCGCCCATGGGAGAGATCCTCGCGGGGCCGCTTTGGGAGGTCGAAGATGGAGGGCTGATTGTGAGTGAGGTCGATTTTGAGGATTGCGAGAGGGGAAGGCTGGATCTGGATGTTGCGGGGAGCTATTCGAGGAACGATAGCTTTCATCTGTCGGTTGATGGCCTGGATCTGAGTCCGCCGCCTTGAGCGGGCGGAGTGGTGTGCTGCGTCGTGGGTAGTTCGAGCTCTTGAAATTGAATAAGTGGATATGCGGCTTATTTATTTTGCGATGGTAGTGGGATGTGTTCAGAGTGTCAAGTTGTGCAAGGGAGAGATTGTGAGGGGAGGGTTGGACGAGATCTATCATTAAACCTAATGGGCATGTGCGTCTGTAGCTACAGTTGACAGACACAACAACCCCCAAGCTCTCCCGTCTTCCATGAGTACCCCCAAGAATTCCAATTCGAAGCCTCCACCTAAATTCCATCTAGAACAGGAACGATCCGTGACTCATGAAATCCGTGCCCATGTCGTAGTTCCCTCGCCTTCCCTTCAAGATCTAACCCTCTCAACTGTGTACCGCCACCGACCCCTCGCCTCCTCGAACGTATGCCGGTTCTTCTTTGGGACCATCAAGTTTCCAATCTTCGACATGCTCGAGACGAACTCGGCGTAAGATCTGGCCGAAGAAGCACCCGCATCTACCTCCAACTTGTCCAGTCGAGTGCCCAGCCTGGGTAACGACAGCCACGCAAACCGCCATGGATATTCTACGAATGATATGTGCAGGACACGAAGACTGCTTCTGCCTGGTCGCTTCTCTGACATGGTTCCCAACCTTCTGCAAAGGTCGTTCGCCCTAATGCCATTTGGCCCCATTCTGTCCCTCCGCGACTTCGAAACACGGATCTCCAGTGAACGCGCGGATGTGAGCGGCAGAAGCGGTGCTACGTCCTCGAATCTGGGCTGGTAAGAGACCCAGGACCACAGGCCCTTGCGCTGAATTCGGTCCAGGCCTTCTGCTAGGAATTGCTTGTTCGCTCGAAGCCCAGGAGGGAGGATCGAAATTGGTTTGTGCCTGTCGGAGCTCCCTGAGTCGTCGTCTTGCGCATCCCGGTGTCTGACGTGGAATTCAAGACCCTTCAAGTAAACTCTCATCGGCGGTGTGCACTTCCAGAACTCGTCGAACACCATGTCTCTCAGCTCGCGGGGGAGATCGAAGAAGCGGAACGACATCAGGCGTGGGCTTCGGCGTTGTGGTGTGGACTCTGGGACAAGCTTGCCATTTTTGGTTGGATTGCGGCGAACCATGGCGACTGGAAATGGTGGATCGGATGGCCGTCTTCAGCCGCGGAGACGTGGGGTCTACTTATACTGCTTTCGCAAGTTTGATATTTGCTTTTGGATAATGTCATGCGCACGCTAGGAGTGGGGAGAATCTTCTTTATCATTCTCTTTTACTATTATAGAGACGATGTTCAATAGTGATACATGTGGCATCAACGCGGCGCCCTTTAGTTGGTTCTGATTTTGAAAATATGGAGTATCTACGATACTGGCGGTGTGACCACAAAGTCATCTCACCATCGAGGTATATCAAGTTCAAGACATAATCACCATTCTTCCGAAATAATCAAACTAGAATATCTGTTCCGAACACAAACTTTTGTCGTGATAGAATAGGCTAGAAATGACCAACTCCATGTCCTCATATTCTGGACATTTGGCGACGTCTTGAGTCGTTGACGAGATAATATCAAATTGTCTCTCTAGTTCTACAGACGTCGCTTATGAGGATTTCTGACCAAATTTTAGACACATAGAGTCGTAGAAAGACCCACACATGACAAGATTAAATCAGCCGCTGTATAGCACATTATAAGGGGATTGTGACGTACATGGCACATGGACAGCCTGGTGGCCATCCACTAATTTGATGATAATCCTACAGCCCTGTATTGTCAGTAGTATAGGAATGTTCCACCCTGTCCCCAACCAAGATGGTTCCCGCTCTACAAGCTTCGGGCTTGACTACCATACCTGTCTTTTTAGATATTGAGCTGCAGTCCTTGATGATCTCTAATCGGTTCATGACCTGGTAGCTCTCACACGTCAAGACAAAGCAATTCAAATGCCAGTGGTTACTTTGATCGGCTCGCCTTCGGATCGAGTTGCCAATGCGAGAATACCCAACTCATTTGCAATAAAGATGATGTCAAAGGACCAATCACAAAAGGAAGTGCAGCTCATTCAAAATGGTAGCGTATATCCTAGATCTGTAACTCCGAAACACATACATGCATACTCACCTCCAAATAGATCCTATAAAGCCATGCAATGAAGTCACGCAGACGTCGAAGATGTAACGGCAAAAGGAGTCGATAGGTGGTAGATTGGAGTAGGAGAACTGAGTCGATTGCAGTAGCGAGGAACTGACTGTGATATCAAGAAATAAAACAATAAGTAGGTAATAACAAATATTCAGGAAATCCGCCTAATTACTAGGGAATGGGTTCCCTACAAGGACTACACATATCAGCGGAGCACGTGCGCCGATCCGCCAGAAAACATTGCTATGCTGCTTAAGCCTTCCCTTCCCTGCCTACGCCTTACTGCTCATATCTGAAGCTTTTCCTAGAAAGGAGTAGATGAAATGTGTATATGGGGTTCGTTCTGATCTTCTACCTGCCCGAGGGCAACAATGACGCACGACGGCGTCACATCTTTGGCCTCCTATATCACCTCGACAAGTGCCAGCAAAGTTCAGCATAGTTCGCCCGAGTCAATCATGAATTTCACTCTAAGAAGACTGTGAGTAGCAGGTAAACAGCATGACATCATCCATCACTCGTCCTCTATGTCATCTCGTCTTCTAAACGACCTTTGGTTCGTCAGGCCGGTCCATACATAAAAGATGAAGAACGTCGCCATCGAGAGGGGAATCGCTATAGCGAAGAAAACCCAGAACTTTTTGTTTCCCGGCGAGAAATCCCCACCCATACTTAGCACCCCATACGCAAAAGCGGCAGGTGTGAAGACTAGAAGCAGGAGCTGAGCTAACTTGTTGAGCTGGTTTGACCGGATAGACTCTTCAGCTGATTTAATTGATACCTGGGCAGATTTTGCGGAGTCGTCACGGGATCTCTCGCTGTCTTGAACCGAGAGACTCGTGAGACGCATGCTAACAAGACTGTCCATCACATCTATACTGTGCCGCAGTTCGTGCCATATGAACTCCCAGTCTATGCGTAGCATTTCCGTATTGCTGTCCACGTCCGGCACAACAGTCGAGTTTTCGTTTGTAGAAATATCGAGACGAGCAAGGTTCGTACGCATAATGGCTGAACATCGGCCCAGAAGACTCTGGCAAGACTCCAAGACTAGAAGGATCTCTTTCGTAAACTCAGTTGGAATTTTCTCATCGGCGAGGCTCCCGAGGTCGAATGAGTCGAAGTACAGCCGAAGGAACGACAGCGTGTGGCTCCAGTTGGCGAGAGCGATCCGTTGTAAGATGGTTCCGACGGGACACACTGCGTCTGACTGGAACAGAAACAGCTCTGGATGCTTCAAGCGCCACACAAGCGAGTCTTTCACTGATCCGGGTCTTAGGTCCGTGTGGTTAGGGTAGTGCTGAACAAATTCTCTTCTCGTACTCATTTTGGCGAAATCAATGAGACCGCCTTGGAAGGGCGACCATGGAATATTGTCAAATTTTCTGTTCTCGGAGTCGTCATATTTGAAGGACAGCTTTAGTGGAAGTGGAATGTCCACCAATGCAACGGCTGATTACTAGTCAGTATAATTGAGTGCCGGTTGATGGGTGTGCGCACCATCAAAATTCCCATCCTCGCACCTGTTTTCCCACAGTGAGATAGAACGATTGACTAGGGCTTTAGTAGAATTCGGATCTTTCATTGCACTGCCAATGAACATTTGGCGAAACATGGGTTCGGATGGCTCGACTCGGGCACGACCCAGGGGATGATTTCCGTCGAGTTGGATACAGTCCAGGTACTCAAGTGTCCAAAATCTAGATTGTTGTCGGATCGACGGCAATGTCACCGAGTTGATCCTCCCATCGAAATGCTCCGAAGCAGTTGCGTGTATGTGACTTGCAAAGAACTCAGGTTCAATGTCCAAAGCTGAACCGACTTTTTCAATTATATCTTGAGATAAGCCCTCGATGATGAACAGTCGCTTGCCTTTCCCGAGAAAGTTCTCGTCAAAGTCAGACTGCGAAGCGGTATGTGCATCTTCCAAGATTCCACCTTGCAAAAAGGTGAGAACGGTGCACGTTGCGCTTTGGTGTTGGGTGTCCCGCATTAGCCTCTCGAGAACTTTCAAGTTTGGATAGCCGTTATTGGTGAGTTTCTGGATCCATTCGTGATAGGGTGCTAGAGATGCCATTTGGATACGAACGGTGGAAGAGTCTTGCTGACTGCGGACGTGAGAAAATGCTAATGAGGTTGGAGATACCAGCCTTTATGAAAAGTTCTCTGCGGCTGAAGTGACAGTATTTTGTGGCTGCATTAGCTGAATTGTTGTCGACCCATCCCTCAGCCAATCACCTCCACGCTAGCAGACTTGCATTCATGCATTTTCGTATTTGCGAAAGGCGGCAATCTTTCCGCCGGGTGACGCAAATAAACTCTACGGGAGAAACCCTGCAAGACTACCCGCTCGTACCTAGCTATGGTAATTGTATCAATTCGACACGTGATGATATTGTAATATTGCAGACAGATTCTGTCGCTAGACGAATGTGATATCGACACTCATTTTCCTCATAATACTTCCCAAGTCTACCTCCAACGTACATGGCGTCTTCACTCCATCGCTCAGACTAACTGGATCTTCCATCCATAGCCTTCGCAGGAACGTCATAGATACCTCTATATTCTTCAGGCGTAGGTGATCCCACATGTTAGAGAGGCGCTCATAAATCGTCTCCCGGTGGGAATGGTCCATAGAAAGAACCCCAAAGCCTACTAGAGGCCAAGTAAGAGTCGCGGATATGGGGGAGTCGACGGGTAAAGTAGCGAGGAGAGAAATAAAGTGGAGGAGACGGCTCCTAATTAAGCTGTGGCTCCAACTAGATGGAAGAAAGGCTGTTTCCAGATGGCATAAAACTGCTTCTTGATACATGAGGGCACATGCTGCAAAGTCCGGGCTTGCCGATAGAGGAGGAAGCCAAGTTGATATGCGGTTATGCAACTCCTGATACTCATCATCAAGCTCGACTACCACGGAAGTGTCAGTGGAGCCTGTGGGATTCAGAGCCTCCGTACTCTGCCTCTGACATCTCTGCGCCAGCATCTGCACTTCTGGTATGATATTAAAGAGCTCCTGGGAACAGCCAAGCAGATTTCCAGGACTCTTACTGCTCAACTGTGGGATGGTGTAGGTGCTATCAAATTCTGCTCCGGGCAGTAGAGACGTCCGGTCTTCTGTACTTGGCCCGGTCAAAGTGGTAATACCTTCAACATAGACATAGAACTCTTTGAGAAACTCGACAACGTCATCCTCGATGAGTGATAAGACCGAGGATGAGAGTAGTTGTCCGAGCAAGAATCTGGCGGCTTCAAGATGGTGTAACAGATTCGAGCCTCGATCCCCTCTCGTTGTCTACAGAAGCTATGTTAGTGAGGGAGGATGGTACAGTGCGACAATTCACACGACGCTTACCTCAATGAAGCACAATACAAGCGTGGTCGTTAGTAGTGGCACAGGATCGATAGACTTCTGTGGGGTAGCGTGGGCGGTCAGGCCGTGCTTCAAAGCCCGGAGCGTGAGTCCAAGACGAGTCCAAGTCTCCACACTGACTTGGGCGTTTGGATTGCGATTTGCGTAGTGAACGCCACTCAATGCGAGGAGACTCTGAAGAATCGTGTCTGGATAGTTCAGTGCCAGACGAGGAAGCACAGTGATGAAAGAGTTCAGTTGGCCTCGTTGGGCCGACATGGTGTTTCCAGTTCGTTCGAGCCAGTGCTGATAGAGAAAGAATGCGAGAGGCGACTTTAGTACGCAAGAGGCTACACTACTTGGCTGGCGACACTGAACGACTGCATTTGAGGAATCTGGTACTTTTATCGTGGACTTAAAGGACTTCTTCCCAAAATGGGTAGAATGTGTCTCCCTGGACGGCGCGTTTATCCAGCTGCATATCAGAACGTTTCGCTCGCAGCCCAGGCATGTTGGTTTCCGAAGATCGCATCGCTTTTTCCGTCGGCGGCAGGGCAAGCATCCATCGAAGGCAAGTCGGCGCTTCTGAACAGCAGACATGATGGTTAGAGTGATTTATGCCCAGTCAAGCACTCATGTCTAGTGGTATGATAATCGCGGTGGGAGATTTGGGAAAACATCGGCGGGCCAACTCATTAAATACGACCCGTAACACTCAACTTAGGCTGGCCGCGTTTATCGTCGTGCAGCCGCCCTTATCGTAGGACTAATTTAGTGGCCGGGGCTTAGCGGGCGTAGTTTTAATGCAGCTAAGTCCATCAGCACCCAAACTGGGAATGAATCCATCCCATTCGGGACGAGCTCAAGTATGTCTGAGCTACGTAGTCGTGGCACTCGCTTGTTTCGACGCCGCGCTTATCACTGGGACTTTACTTTTAGGGAGACTTGGGAAAAAATGACAGCATGCACACATTGTCTTTTGAGCAGCCCCTCACCATTCTTAGCGTTTCCTTACTAGGTATCTATAAATATACACCTTTCCACTTCCAAATGGCTAATTTGTTAATTGCCGTCTTCGTCTGAGTTATTCCTCGACCGACATCCTGAAGCTTTTTGTACTTGCAGTATAACATTACCAACAACCCGAACATGTCTCCAAGCAGGACAAAAACGCCTCCCCCAGACCGCCCAGCAAAATTTCCCAAAAATTTGGCCGACGACTCGAAAGCTACCAAGGTTGACTCCTTTGACGCGAGGACCGTCTCCGCGGCTGATGTCACTTCATCACTGATCAAGAACGGAGGATGCGTTCTGCGCAATGTCGTCTCGGTGACGGATCTCGCCCTCATAGAGAAAGACATACGACCATGGATTGAGAAAGATCGGCCATGGGCAGGTGATTTCTTTCCTCCGGAAACGAGGTAAGATTTCAAATAATCCCTCGATCATGAAAATGTGACCTAATAGAGCCCCTAGACGCGTTATGGGGCTAGTGGAAAAGTCACAGGTCTTCACTGAGCGCATCCCTGGAAACCAACTCTTCCGTGAAGTGTGCGACACCTTGCTTACTAGCGTACACGAATCCTGGCTGGGACAGAAGCTCGAAGCCAGTGTCTCCCGCCCCCAGCTCAACAACACCATTGTCTTTAGTATCGGACCAGGGGCTCGCCGCCAGGAACTGCACCGAGACGACATGAACTGGCACAATGAGCTTCCTACGCTCGCATCGCATGAAGATTACGAAGTTGGTCGGGACGCGGCAATTGGCTTTTTTGTAGCCGGCAAAAAGACCACCAAAGCGAATGGTGCAACGCGATTCATCCCTCGAAGCCATCTGTGGGCGAAAACGCAGCCACCAAATGAGGACCTTGCCTTCTATGCTGAATTAGAGCCAGGCGATGCCTTCATTATGCTCGCCAGCGCCTACCACGGCGGCAGCGCTAACACGACGACGAACGAGGAACGGCTGATCCTGTCGTGCTTCATGACCAAGGGCGTCTTGCGACAGGAAGAAAATCAGTACCTGGCGAACTCACTGGAGAGTGTGAAGAGATATTCGCCCGACATTCAGAAGATGATCGGGTACCAGGTGTCGAATCCGTTCTTGGGATGGGTGAACCTGGAGGATCCAAGACAGTTGTTGTTGCAGGAAGGACAAGAGCTAAGGACAGATTTATACTAAGGGGGGTTTCGTAGTTTCGACGCCTGAAGTCGAATACTGAGGTCTCAATCATACCTAGGTAGTCACTTTTCATAGTTGAGGATTTCACATGAATATTTGCGTATAATGCCGCATCATGTACCGTCTCTCTCACGACGAGCCTATGATTCGTTGTCCTGATCACATTATCTTTGTAATCTGTCTTGAGAATTCAACTTTTAGCATGTGCATTTAGGATTTCAACACTCGTTCATGCATTCGTCAGCAGTACCACGATTCCAATATCTGTTCTTTAGTTGAGTATAGAACACCTTTATGGTCAACAATATCCAGGAGGGTAGATCAGACAATGACGAACGGGATAGAGTGGTAACCAGGAACAGCGAAGGAGGTTAGATGGTTGAGACGTGTAAAATGCGATATGTCTTTTCGTTTCTTTTACCTATTTCATTTCTGGTTGGTATACTATGATGGGGTTACCATAGCCCTAGAGTGTGTAGATGTATATTAACACCTGAGTACCAGATGCACGGGCTTTCCAATCCTTTAGATGTGAAATCAAATCCTAGTTATAGCAGCTCCATATCTGCCGTTGATTCGAAGACATCGTACTACTCTTGTAATCATGATGAAGATTCAGTAACGATTCGCACAAGGTGTTTAGAACGAACGAAACTGCATCTTATCGCATTATGAAATTAGGACCGTTACTTTAGATTTTTCGTGAGAAATTGAATATCCATTGCTACAAATAAAAGAATACGCCTATATTTCACTTTACTAGGCCCGAGTGTACAGTCAATAGGACTGAGAAAGAATACTATCCCCATCCACGGGCCCTGACTGTTCTGAAATCTGGCTCAATCATGACTGATGAATCACTCCGAATCAGAAATAATCCAGTGTACCACGTCTCTCGCTGCAACTGCATCCTCAAGACTATCGTGACCTAGTTGTCCACTCGTTTGAATGTCCCTATTCAGATATTTCTTGGCAAGAGTTTTCAACGCTAGATCTCCAGTCCCCTTAGGCTTCTTCTTCTTCGGTTCGGCTGGTGCACCTGTAACGAGAGTCATCCCACTGATGAGTATTGGGAGATGCTCCGAATCTTCTGCTAGCCCGTCTTCTTGTTGTTTCTTCTTCGCCGCCGTCTCCTCCTCCTCCTTTTTCTTCATCCTGCTAGCCTCAACACTAGCCGAGTCGACTACGGCTTCGTGTATCCATCTCAGCGCCCGCAAGTCGCTCGATGCTCCATGGCCTATTACCACAGTTTGCGGGTCCACAAACTGCCACAGCGCTCTTCTCGCTGCTCTCGTCCCCATCAAACATCTTCGATGTCTCTTGGCATTCCGAATATCCGCCCACGTTACACCAGAGTACTTCGTGTTCAGATGCGACATCGGTACGTCCGGCTCTACAAAACTGTTGAGCAGAATAGCAGACGTGAAGTAGTCGATGACGGTTATACGGATGAGTTCGGAATCACCGGAGACGGCGGTACCCATTTCGCAGTCAATTGCTACGGCGGCACGTATCTGGGCTGGTCTTGATTTTGGAAGCGGAGCCTGGAACACAGGCGTGTGATGGAACTGGTAGAGATTCACTAGCTCTAAGGGATCGTGTGAGCGAGGAATATGATCTGGACTGCCTCCGCAAGGTTTGGCACTGGGCGAGATTTGCTGGCCACAGCATGTCCACTTCTGTAAATTATCAATATGATGCTATTTCTCCAAAGACGCTTAGATTTCTCACCTTGTTTAAGACTTGTCCAGGATGGAATTTGCACTGCAATGGGGGCGGTTCTGCTGGATCGGGTGTGAGGATTTCATGCGCCTCAGAGAGGGAAATTAATGAATTGTTGGTCTCCAACTCCTTCTTTGGTTTGATACTCCGCGTCTTGGCTCGTTCCAGCTGAGACATAGCTGCATAAATGTCAGTCAAACATGAAAAGTGACTGGCACATTCCTTACTCTTGCCGCAACCAATACATCTCCGTTTCTGTTGAAGTTCAATCTCAGTGAGTTGCTGCATAACGTATCCATGCTTTTGCATGACACTCGCTGGTTGGATAAGATATCTTAGCTTGTTCATGTAGGTGCTGCTATGCGTGATTGGAGTTGATGTCGGCGGTTCCTGGGAACGGGCAGGCTGAGGAAAGCGCGGACTGGGAGTATACGGCATTTTTGAACCAGAATAAGGTGGTGGGTCGCGGCTTTTCAGTTATCCTGCGAAATGTTCTGGCAACAAAAATTGTAGACTTGATGAGGGTATCGGTGTTAAGTAGTAAGATGAAAGAATGGTGTTTGTGGTGGCTGCCTGCTGACTGCAGGTTCACGGCACAACTAATCAAAGCAAGAGACAATTTTTAGCGAGCACGTGATCAGATAACCGGTATCAAATCTTCGTTTGCTATATTCGAAGCAGAGTTCAATTAGTCTTTGCTTTTGTAGTTAAAGGCAGTCATGATTGAGTCCTTAATCCAATCTACGGAACAAGTCCTTGCAATATAAGGTCTGAAGATAGGACTTGTATCTTACTCCTTTTCCTCTTCTAGGCTAACTAGAAATACCTTCTACATCTTAGCGCTTGGTACACTTCAAACTCAACTACTAAACTTCAAAGAACATCACAAGCTGGAACTTAAATTTTCTATTCTACTCAGAACGATACCTACCAAATCAGCAATCCTTGACTTAATCAACAACTGAAACTTTATGAGAAATTCAAGCTATCTTAAAGGTGCCTGTTGAGATCACATGATTTGAAATAGGTATTGAGGTAGGATGCCGGCCTTAACCCATAATCGTCACACCACGAAAGCTCACCGCTATGACACTGGGATATCGAGTCACAAAAATTCTGACCACTTGCCAAAATCTACTAGTGAGTCATGGCTGATATAAAAAATTGTCTGGGCAGTGCCCTGCGTTAACTCTTCATCAACCTCTTCTCCCCTTATTGAAATTGTAGCTTTAGACTTGCAATACCTCGACACATTAAACTCTTGAATCTGCTGCATTCTTGGTCCTACTCAACATTTCGATCTCCAACACCTCCAAGCAGCAAATATGGAACACATAAATGGGAATGGGAATGGGAACGGGAACGGGAACGGGCTCGAAGCCTCTCACGACAGATCCCTACACAGTCAGGTCTCCGACGTAACGGCATCGCCTGTTCCAGGTTAGCATCTATTTGTCCTTCTGCACTCTCCAATAAAGACATATTTAGATATCCGAGAAACTCTCGAAACACAAGGCCATGCGCCTGGCAATCTCACCAACGGGGATCAAAAGAAAGGAAGATGGAAGCCTGAATTTGTTCCCTATATCTACACGCCACAAGAAGGCGATGACACAGACTTTCAGTCTGCGTCTGGCCCTACCGCCCAGGAAGTAATTAGTTATTGCCACAGGGAAATAGAATGTAAGACCCTTACCAACCTGCATAGCCGCATTGCTTATTCCGCGACAGCTATTTTCGGCAAGATACTCAAACATCTGGAGCTTACCAAGAAGCTGCCGTGGGATTTAAATACTAAATACAAAGTTGTCGACAAGCGAGAAGCGAGTGGGTACTACTATGTTGGATTATACGTCTGCACTCAGCCCGAAGAGTTACTCTTTCGTGATAGAGTAGATCTTCGAGTGGACGCATGGAACTCACTTGCCACATTTTTGGGAAACGATAATAATTTCGCGGAAGTGTCTACGTATGTGAGTGAAAATGTTGCTGAGATAGCCGAGAAGAACAGCGGACATCGAGGAACTGCCTAAAAAGAGCTGTCTTCATGTCGCTCTGTGCTCGGCTCCTAAGCTCCCAAACTCCTCAAGCAAGCCTCCCCCATCCTTGTAGATAGCTCCAATACAATTTCTTTTATGATTGCTTCAGAAATCCTCGCACGGTTGTGAAACATCTTAAATCATGACATACAAGCACGTAAATCGCGGAACGTAGGTCTTGACCATCGTCTTAAGACCGCGCTAAGATGTGATGTTTGTCTCAAAGTAAATCAAGTACGAACAAGCATCCTACTCAATTACATATTCATACCTTTGAAATCTTGTCTGACGAACACTCCATAACAATCATGCAAAACAATCTTTCTAGGCTTACCGGATCTACTACATATATTTCTTTTGAAGACATAGACCAGGAACCTAGATATATACCTTGCAAAGACGGCGCGTAGGAATCATGTTAGAGACGAAGAAGGCCGGGGTTCAAGGCAAGCATGAAGATAATAGATAGAATTGATTCTGGAGTAAACACGAGGTCAAGTTTGAATTTTAAACAAACCTCTTTGGTGCTTTAAAGTGGAAGGTTAGTCTCTCTTCTGGACGCGTAATATAACTAGTTTGGTAGGACAATCATTGATTATGACGCAAGAAGCAATACCGTCTATGTCAGCAACCGCTAATGAGTCTTGAAGTGCACGTCTAAAGTGCAGAACTCCAGATGAAGAGCTAGGACCCCAAAGCCGCGGCCAGCCCAGCCATGAGTCCCACCAATCTGTCGAGCCTCACAGACTCTTCTCCATGACGATAGTAATAAAGACTCATGATGTAGTATACGGAAAACATCCAACATGAGGCTTTCTCGCCATATCTTCATCCTCCTTCCAGTATCCCCAAGACCCCAATCACGCACCATCCACCAGCCCTCCGACCAGTCCACCTCCTTGCAGGACCTACTTTCCCAGAAAGCGACACAGAAATCGAAACACACAATGTCCCAAACCAACTCCCAAACCAACGACACAGAACAAGGTCCCCCGGCTCCGACGGAGAACGATGCAATACGTGAATACCGCAAAGCGCTCAAAGGTACAAGCCCACCCCCTCGCGTCAACCAAACCCATCGAAGCTGACAGAATTCCAGAAGGACAAGAAGAAGCAATGATCGAGCTCTGTAAAGTAAAGATAAAAGGCACGTGTATCGGCCTCCCCCGTTCTTCGGCCCCTCTGCTAACACCGCCCGCAGCAAGAATGAAAACCATCTGGAACCCCAGCGCCCTCTTCGACCTCACCGACAACACCGCCACAAACGGCAGCCATGAAGTCAACCTCCACGCGTCGTCCATGAGCGGAAAACCCCCCCTCTATACAATGTCCGCAGAAGACCGCGCAACGGCATACCGCGTATTCGCCGTGTTCTTCGACAACGAGGACAACACCGACATCATCCGTGCGACAGTTGGGCAAAGACTCACAGAAGAGAGGGAGAAGAGTGGAATGCAGAAGTCCGCAGGTCTTCACTTGGACGGCGGACACGACTCCGAGTGCGACGTCGAGTCCACCGACCCCGGCAGAGGAGCAGACAACGCGCAAGCTCGCGTCGCAGAGACACGCGCAAGCGCAAGGAAAAGCGGTGGGCAGAAGGCAAGAGCACATGCGATCAGCGGAGCCGAGGACAAGGGTGCAAGGGGCGGGGAGCTCGAATGTGGGGTAGGCATTGATGTAGCCGGAAGGGGACGGTGCGAGCGGGAGGGAAGTGCCGAGGACGACAACGACAGCGGCGGCCCCCTCGAGTGGCTCAGGGTGATGCTGAGGGACATGGGGGTGAGGGACAAGGGGGTGCGCGAGGTGCCGCCGCCTACGCCGAGCGAAGACATGCGCGAGAGTTGGAGCGACGGGTGTGCGACTTTCGACGAGAGACTGCGCTCTTCGGAGAGGAAGGGTGTTGGTTTGGGAGGCGCGGAATCTGAGGCGGGGATTCGAGATGAGGTCTTCGTAGGTGAGCGGGATGGCCAGGTGGTTGAGAGTGCGGTGTACTGCAATAGTGGGACGTTGAGTTATAGTGGGGTTTTGACCCATGCTCAAGTGCTGCTCTCGGGGGCGTGTTAGGCCTGGGAACATATTTTGCACTTATCTTTGGGGCTGTTTTTACGGGGCGTGGTTGTACTTGATGTGCAAATCTGGTCATAATAGAGACAGGGAGTAGGAATGGATGTTATAAAATCAGGGGAATCATAGACCAACAAATTGAACCCTAGCTAACTCCCAACCATCCCAGAATTTGATATGCCGAAGTCGCCGCCGCAATTAGAAGCCCGCTAACCCATCTCCTTCAGACTCATCTGAGTTGTAGCTCTCATCCGTGAAGTCTTCATGGCTCACAATACCAGCCAGCACCCTCAACTCGGCGGCCTCCAAGGGCTCGCCCAAGCCAATCGAGAGTTGGAGCTCCTGCTCGACGTCAAGCATGTGATAGGTCCAGGAGTAATCGATATCCTCGAGGACGTGTGGTTCATCTGCTGACCCGACGCTGGCCTTAACTTTCCTGACCTCGATACCGAAGACGACGTCGGTGCTACTATCCTCCTGCAAGGCCATGCCCGAGTCCCGGCGGGCATGCGTGGGAAGTTGCACCTTGGATGATAGACGCTCGGTTACTTCGCCCTCTTTGACGACAGCGCGTCTGAAAGTTGGGTTCTTGAGCTTCTGGATGCCGACGACGTAGTACAGAGGCTGGTTCCGCAGGGCCATCTTGCGGAGGAATGTTTGGGCGGCGGTATCTTGACGGAGGATGTCAAAAGATGTGGACGCACGCTTGAGAGATAGGTGTTCCATCTCGTCGGCTTGGACTAGGAGTATGTTGTCTTCCGAATGAGCCAACGACGGTTCTGCCAGACGGGAAAGGAGACGTCCATGGTCATCATGGGAGACGACATCTTTATATCGTGATTGAAGGAATGATTCCCTTGGGGGGTTTGGCACTGAAGGGCTGACGAAAGAAAGGGAGGATGGGCTGAGAGGGTTAGAGAGCAGCTGGCCCAAAAACACCGAGTCTGAAGCAAGCGGCACTGGCAGGAGGAGAGAGCTAGCCATTGTGGAAAATGTGATGAAGTGAGGATAGATTGGAACTGAGGAGAGGGGAAGATGAAATAGCTGCCGGGAGTACGCCTATAATGTTTCCATTGCCCCGATGTTGGGTGCTAGGAAATGCAACAGCCAGTCGGGGCAGGCGCCTTAGTGGCGGTAAAGAGATTTGGCGCTCAGGTCATGATCATGCGAGGGGTTTAGAGAAGCTGCGAATGGAATTGGGCGGTGCGGAGCGGGACGGCGCATTCTGCATAGAATTGCAGGTTGCAGCGCTGGTTGCCATCGGCTCGCGCCGGCTGGATGGAACTACCGTGAGCTCGATGCGAGGCCTCCCGAAAGGGCGGCCTTGGTGTTGAGTTTGGGGCCCGTCTCCCGGTTCCTCCCGTCGTCGCGAGCCGATGGATGGGGCGATATGCGGGAGTCATTATCCCCCAATTGCAGATGATTTGTGGGGAACAGGCGGAGCTCGAGGTGTGGTGCGTGAACGCTAGACAGAGAGGAGCAGAGACGAAAAGGGAGCCGTCCCACGAAAAGGAGCACAGCATAAAAACGCTGACATGGTAAGCAGAGCATGCAGATGTGGCGGTGAGGGAGACTCGTGAGGCGAGGGTGGTCGTTTGTGGGTGGTTTGATGGGCGAATTTGGTGCTGGTGAGGGCATTTGTGGGGAAGGTGCACCCACCCACACACACACACACACACACACACACACACACAACGAAGCGAAAATCACGGCGAAGACTGCTGTGAGCGTCCTGTGAGTATCCTGTCAGCACCTGCGAGCATCAACCCGCATGGTGATACTTACTGCGCAGCTGCGGTGGACGTCCTGACAATCGGCCTCCTGGTGAATGGTGCGGACACACGAGCGACGGGCTTGGCAGCGCTAATCCTGGGAGCGTATCACTGTGGCGCCAACTTGGCAGGCACGTTTCGTTCGTGACGCCGTTTCGAGGTCAACATGACAACGGACGACGTGCGAGGACGATAGATCCAAGGCAGCTCTCACTACAGAGAGCCATCCCAACTTCCTCATGCCTCGCCCTCCCCTCGGCTCCATGGCTGGCATGTGCATCGCGGCTACTGCTGACTGCGGCTGCGCGCGGAAAGAGACACTGCCACCGCCAGCTTGACGGCGAGACGACGCCTTAAACAGCCTCAGCCTGCTCCCACCTGTCCTCACACCCATTTTTCGCCCCGCAATGGCAGAACCGGCCCTCCCAATTGCCGCCGCGCACAGTGGCCCGCACAGTGCCCTCGCCGACATCCAATTCGCGTCCCACGTCGACGCAGACCTCACGCCCTCCGAAGACGAGATAACGCCAGAAGAGCAGGCTCTCGAGCTGGAGACGTTGCAGTCGGCCATTGGCGTCAGCATTGGACACCAGCAGACGCGGTTGACCTCGCCCAAAACACCGGCGGCCGAAAAGGCGGCCGCATTGGACGAGGCCGAAGGTGGCGGGCTCTTTGACGACGGGACAATCGAACAAAGCGCACCTCAGCCCATTCCCGTCAAGACTGCTGCCCAGAGCACCGAGCGCGCCTCTCCAACCCAGAGGAATCATGCCTCTCCGCCGCAGCACGAGGCCGCTGCCCGACTCCCTTCGCCGTGGCGCGCCTCGCCCAAGATCTTCACCCGAGTCGACGACCACCGCTCTGCCCTGCGCGACAGCTTGACTGCCGGATCGCGAAGGCGGGCATTGTCTGGGAGCTCTGCAACCGATGCGCTGAGAAAATACATGCCCTTTAATTTGCCCTCAATGCCCAAGACATCCAACTTTCTCAGCTTCTCGCTCCCCAGTTTCTCTGTGCCGTCGTTTGATAATACCAGGGGCCGCCCCCCGCCAGATGCCGCGTATCAGCGAAAACGGGTGACGTCAATGTGCGATCCGTCCATACGCGTCGGCGGCATTGTGCAGAACGATGGCAGCCATCAATCGAAGGGTACCGTCCCTAGACGCAACTCTCGTCGTCGAAGCCGTAGCGTATCGCGGCCGCGCCACGCCACAACAGCACCTATACCGCAGCGTCAATTCGCAGAACCTGCTCAAGGGTCAAATCCAGAAGCACCTCGTCCGTCCCAAGATCTCCACCGGCGACCAACAGCGGCACTTCGCAGATCCAACTCGGAAGGCTCGCTCTTACTCTACCGCAGTAAATCCTGGGCCTCCTCTCTAGGGGATGACTCGCGCTTTGAGCACGTCCAAGAGCAGGTGAACAGCCGGTTGAAGGCAATCAAAGATAGCTGGCAAGATGCAAACTTCAAACTCCCTAGTATGCCAACGATGCCTAACTTTAGTTTTGGTTCTAGGGATGATATGTTTAAGTCGAACAAAAATGCAAGCACGACGCCGAAAGGGTTCAACTCGGACGCCATGCATAACAATAGAGTCAGTTTTCTGGCCAATTCGAATTCCTCGTCCAGGGGCGCTTCAGTAAAGCTACCGAGAACGAAAGGGTCATCTACTGATATTACCGGCATGGCGTCCGGCGCGACATCCCATCCCTTTTTCACGCAGGCACTCCATGATCTCACTGGTGACGTAGTCATTCTGGGAGGTTACCGCGGCTCCATATTAAGGTCTGCAGAAGCTCCACACCGCCAACTATGGGTTCCGCTAAAGGTCGGCTTCAATCTGCGTAAAGTTGATCTCGAGCTAGGTCTCAACCCAGAAGACGAAGAGACAGAAGAGCAACGTATCATTCCTGACGGAATGCTCACACACATTGGCCCCGTGGACATCGCAAAACGGCTTTTCAAACGCCTTCGAGCTTCCGAGAATGCCAGGAAAGGGTCGCTACACGTGCACAACTATGGCTATGATTGGAGACTTTCGCCGCATATCCTCAGCCGCCGGTTGATCGAGTATCTGAAATCCCTACCATGTAACCAGCCCGGCGTACCTCGTGAGAAAAGAGGCGCCATTATCATTGCACATTCTTTGGGCGGCCTGATAACCCGACACGCCATCAATCAACATCCCGAACTCATCGCAGGCGTAGTCTATGCCGGTGTGCCCCAGAACTGTATCAACATCCTCGGTCCTCTCCGAAACGGTGACGACGTTCTCCTCTCGTCCCGTGTGCTTACGGCTCAGGTCAACTTCACGATTCGAACGTCATTTGCGCTACTTCCTCTCGACGGCAAATGCTTCATCAACAAATACACGAAAGAAGAGTATCCGCTCGACTTCTTCGATGTCAATACCTGGACTGAGCACTGTCTTTCCCCCGTCGTATCCAATCCGCTGCCCGCACCAAACCAAACTACCGCCTCTAACCTCAGCGTCAGCGGTTTGTTAAATGCCATGTCTCAAGCGCTCCCCTCGCTCCCCAGCCGCAAGTCTAGCATGTCAAAAGGCACTTCTACGCCCAACTCGCCCGGCCTCAGCTATTCCACAAACCCCAACCCACAATCCTCCGCACCCAGTAGCGGCGCTTTGCGGGACCTCACGCGGAATGCAGCTGAGAGAGTAGCAGAAGGGTCCTCTTCCACTGCGGGTGTAACACCCCAAATGTCCAACACCCACAAGGTGCCCAACAGCTCACAAGAATACTCCACGAGCCAGACCAACCCCGCCACGACCGTGACTCTCCCCTTCGACAAAGCACATGCGTACCTAACCCGCACACTCGCTGAAATGAAAACCTTCAAACAAGCCCTCGGCTACAATCCCGAGCTCGGCGACGCAAACCGCTACCCGCCGATCGCACTGATCTACGGCAAATCCACGCCGACGGTGTACGGCGCCAAAGTCGAGTCCAAGGAGGCGATCAAGCGCTTGGACTGCTACGATGAGCTGGCGTTCGCGAGCGGGGATGGGGTTGTGCTGGCGAAGGCCGCGATGGTGCCGAGTGGGTATAGTGTGGTTAGAGGAGGCGTGGTGAGTAGTGACCGTGGACATGTTACCTTGTTGGGGGATTTGGAGGCGGTGGGACGCTGTTTGAATGCTGTTTTGGGCGCGAGGGCGAACGGGGTGGGGTTGGGGACAGAAGGCAAGGGGAAAGGGAAAGCGGAGGCTTGAATTGTATGATGTATTGACTGGGATGATGGGGGTGTTCGATAGATATTGGAATTGGCGAAGGCCGAGCAATTGGCCGTCCGATGTTGGCATTCGCGGAGCGCAGCATAGAAGGGTTAGTATATACCAAAAAAAAAAAAAAAAAGCTAGTCATCTTCGGAAAACACGCAATTCTGATGGGTGGGCAAGACTACTAGACCAGCTCCGCGCAGCACTGCTACAATTGCCAGAAGGTGCTTTGATGTGCGAGTACACATGGTGAGAAGGCGCGTGAATGGGTATGACTGGCATTAGACTCTATGGATCCTCCTACTACTGGGTCTCATATCCTATCCACCCGAATCCAAGACGAAGGCTGTCTTAACGCCAGAGGGCTTCGAGCAACTCCAGCACTACCCATGGTATTAGCGCTCGATAGTCTCGACCATGTCGCTATCCTTGGTAGGGCTGTGCCGGATGGATGCCCTGTCCCTAGGTGCACTAGCTATCCAGGTATCTTGCGTCTCTCGGTTTGTTCAGACATATACCCCATTTCTAATGGACGATCGTGTCCTTACTCTTTATCCTTTCCTCCCGGGGCGACGATTGTCGATTCTAGAACAGGGTTTCCGATTATTTGATCAGGCTGCGGCAGACGGCTTGCAAGATGGCATTCAGCCTACCACCTTCCACGCCCTCGGCCTCCCCTTCCACCTCCACCCCCACCACCAGCACCGCCCCTCCAATACCCTTCCCGTTCGGGTGGCGCCTCGCCTCGCCTCCACTCACCGCTCGGCACGCCCCCGCTCCGGTCGTCGAACCGTCCACCGCCCCGATCGTCGAATCGTCCACCGCCCCGGTCGTCGAATCTACCCCCGCCTCGTCCTCCTCTTCCGCCATATCCACCGAAGTCGCCCCGTCCACCAAATCCATTCTCCCTCCCGCGACCCCCTCCGAATCCATCGCGAAGCGGGACACCCCTCGCAGGCCCGCTCGGAGGCGGAGGAGCTGCTGGTACGGAACCATCAGGGCCAGGAGGCAGAATTGCGCAGGACACGTAGTCCCCAATGATGAATTTCGCGTCGCCGAGAGATTTGTAGGGCTCGCCGTCGAGTTGCTTCAGTGCTTCTTTCACATCCGCGGCCGTGGGGGTGACATCCATATCGACATCTCCGCCCCCGTTTTTAGCCTCGTCGGCATTTGTCGATGCGCCGACGACTACGGACCCGAGCTCGCGTGATATGAAGCGGGCTGGGACGCCAGGGCGCGTGGGACCTTGGGTGTCCCCGTAGACAAGGCGGAAGGCGATGCGGGTGCCGGCGTACGAGGGTGGGAGGAGAGATGGTAGAGCTGTCAGGAGGAGGTGTGTGAGTTCGGAAAGGGTGCAGGTAGGCCATGTGTAGATTTGGAGGTGGGGTGGGAGGCGGATTGAGGGGTCGAAATCGTCGAGTCTGGAGGTTTAGCGGGAGGAATTAAGAAGGCTAGCTTAGGGAGGGGAGGGGATGCCGAGCACGGGTGGTGGCCCGATAGTAGATGAATAGAAAGGGATATGGAAGGGGTGGCTACCGGTGGAATGAGCCGCTTTTATAAAAGAGGCGCAATAAGAAGGGTGTTGTGGTTTGGCGGTCCACCTTTGCGGGAGCTTGGGCGGACATGATTGGCGTGGGTTGTCGAGTTTAGACAGTGCGAATGAGACGTAGCGTATCAAGCGATACTTAGCTAGGTAGATGTGAGTGTGAGGTGAATTGGCGCGAGTCGTGAGCTTTACAATGTAATGGCTGGTCTTGTGAGCGAAGCTGCGCGACGCGAAAGGAAAGAAGCTCTGAGCACACTTTAGCGCCGGCAACCTCCGCCGCGCTAAATCTCGAAGTTGCGCCCGCCGCCTTCAGTTTGTCGACAAATTCAAATCCTTCGCCCTTCCTATACACTCACCCGATTGCCAAACCTCGCCATGGACTTCGCCAAGTTGATGTCTGCGCAGATCAAGAAATCCAAAGAATCCGCGCCCCCAGACTCCTCGAACAAGAAGTACCTCAAACGCTCTGAACTCGAAGCCCAACGACAAGCCGCGTACCTCGCTGAGCAGAAAGCGGCCGAAGAAGCACGACAGGAGCGCGCAAACAAGAAGCGGAAAGCTGAGGAAGACGAAGCGGAGAAGGAAGCCGAGCGGAAAGAGAAGCGCCGACGGCTCGCAGAGGAATCGAGACAGCGGAGGGAGGAAGAGGAGCGGGAGGAGGAGCGCCGGAGACGGAAGAGACTAGGACTGCCAGATCTGCCGCCGCCAAAGAAGGATGACCAAGGAACGCCGGTCCCAGAAAATGAGGATATCGAGGACGTGGAGTTGGTACGCAAGTTGAGGGCGCTGGACGAGCCGGCCGTGCTGTTCGGCGAGACGCACAAGCAGAGACTGAGGCGGTATAAGAGACGGATCGGCGCAGATAATCTAGCAGCGATTACTACAGATGGGCCCATCCCGACGACGCTGCAGCTCGTACCCGAGAAGGACATGAAGGTCGACCTGAATATTCCTGGGGACAAGGAGGGGAGACAGTTCTTGTTCCGGCAGCTGGCCAGCTACTTCACAATGGTGCTCAAGGAGTGGGACGTGACGCTCGCGCGGCGGACAGAGGACGTCAAGACGAGCTACCAGGGCAAGCAGGCATATGCAGCCATGGTGCAGGCGCGGGAGAACATGCGCCCCATGTTCAAGAAGATGGAGAAGGGCGATCTGGAGGACAGCATGTTGAAGCCCGTCGTCGAGATTGTGCTTGCGGCGCAGGAGAGGAGATACGTGGACGCGAACGATGGGTATTTAAGACTAAGCATCGGGAATGCGTAAGTAGTCCATATCCCAGTTTAGGCCTTCGTGAAGCTAATTATGTGCAGTGCATGGCCTATTGGAGTCACCATGGTGGGTATCCACGAGCGGTCTGCTCGTGAGAAGCTGCATGAAAGTGACAAAAATGCGGCGCATATCATGAGCGATGAGATCACGAGGAAGTATCTGCAGAGTATCAAGCGGTGTCTGAGCTTTGCGCAGACGCGCTGGCCGCCAACGGATCAGCTGCAGTTGATGGGTTGAGTGAGTTTGTGATGGGGGAGTTTATTAAGAGTTTCTACCAGGCATACGCTCTGTAGTTGGGATATTCGTATATATAGCTCCTCTATGATACATGTGTACGGCTGCAGTATTTAAGCTTCTCAGGTCTGTGACTTCCATGGTGTGGTGATTGTGCGAAACGCGCACGCCCTCACGTGCGCGGACTTTGCCTTTCCCGACCTGACTTCATCCAATTAATCGCCCCGCTTCGTGCACCCACCAAAATCCGCAAATGAACTCCCATCGGCCCAGTTCTTTATAATTCCTTGTTCATATACACCTCTCAGGACAGTGACGAGCAATCCGGTGAGGGCCGCACTCATTCGCAATGCACGAAATTGTGACCCTGCAGTTCGGCCAGCAGAGCAACTACCTAGGCACGCACTTCTGGAATACCCAGGTTGGTAATGTCTCTTGATATCTGAATGATTTTTTTCTACCTCTCAAATTTTCTTACTCTCTGTCCATGAAGTTTGTTCGTGGCATTCCATCCTGCACACATTTTCTCATTATGCCATCGCCACTTCCGATGCATCTCTTCATCCTCTTCTCTTACATCCGCTCCTAACGCATCTCAAGGAATCATACTTCACGTACCCGCCTGAGGAGGAATCACCCGTAAATCATGACATTCTGTTCAGGCCTGGCGTCGCCCCAGATGGCTCGGATACTTTCACGCCAAGAACTCTCATCTACGACCTCAAGGGTGCATTTGGAAGCATGAAGAAAGTGGGCGCCTTGTATGAACCTGAGGATGATGGGGCTCTGGATCAGCCCGGCGTGTGGTGAGTGATCCCGCTTCCTGTTAATTGATCCTTCACGACGCAAACTTATGGACATCGCGTGCCGCGATACGTACGTACATGATTAAATTTCTTCCCCATACTTACGAATTGAAGGCGATCGAAACCAATAATACAACGTTCACAGCCCATCCCCCCTTCAGCCTATCAAACGCATCTAGATGCAGGCCTCAAACCTCCGCCGCTCAACACTTCAACTGTCCGCTACTGGTCTGACTACTCTCGTCTCTACTATCACCCCAAATCCCTTGTTCAACTCTCTGAATTCGAACTCAGCGATACCTTGATGCCCTTCGAAACATGGGAGGTAGGCTTGGACCTGTTCGAGAAGATGGAGCGAGAGGTAGACGTGATGGACAGGGATCTAAGACCTTTTGTCGAAGAGTGCGATGGCATGCAGGGAATACAGATCATGACTGGGGTGGACGATGCCTGGGGAGGATGGACTAGTGGGTGGATAGAAAAGCTAAGAGACGAGTATGGGAAGTTGAGTATTTGGACGTGGGGATTGGGTGATCAGGGAGGGAACATGGCGGTACCCAGAGTAAGAAATTCGGCCAGAAGAAGAGGGATGCAGCTAAAAGAAAACAGGAGAGGAGACTTCAGCAGATTGTGAATTCGGCGCGGTCACTCAACGTTCTCGCCGAGCAGTCTTCGGTCTACATTCCCATGTCCAACAGCCCCGCCAAGGTGCCATCGTATCTTTCGATAGACCCTAGTTCGCCGTGGCATATTGGCGCCATCCAATCCGTGGCAATGGAGAGTATGACAATGCCTACTCGGTTGAGGTCATCTGATAACAGACGCGGAACGCTGCAGGACTTGGAAGAGAGTTTCAATAGCACCGGGAAACGCAGGATCGCAAAGCTTGAGATGAGCATTGCCGATCCAGACGTCCTATCAGAAAAGTCCTCCGACCGAATCGCGCAGGCTGAGAAAGTGGGCTCTATGGTACCACGTCAGGTGAGCGAAGGAGACGACAACCAATTGGCCGACTTCGACATGGAATTCTTCACGAAAGACTACAGAATCGCATCCACTAGAGGGCACAAGAAAGAGCACATTTTCGGTAGAGCCGAAACCTCACGAGGGGAATGGGACGTGTCTGGGGATGTTGGACGAGGAAGGGACCCGCGCGATAGGTTCGGCAGTGGTCCTGCACTGCAAAGGTAAGTTACATCCATAACCACCAAACGCCCTATGAAGCTGCTCGTACTGGTAGCCCAATACGGGTCGCCACTTGAAGCTACCCCGACTGATCATCACGAATGCGCAGGTTCCAAGCTTCACTACTTTTCCCTTTACTCAACAGCTTCCCAGCTATCTTCGACGTGGGAGAAGGGAATGCAAGCACGGTAGCGGTCTACACGGGATTGACGACGAGCACAGCTGTCGCGGAGCAGGTTAGATCTCTCGAGCAGATCGTACGGCGGATACATAGCCTCGATGAGCGGGAGTCGCTCTGTAACGGGCTTCAGACGATCGCAGAGGAATATGATGAGGGATGGGATAGCGGCAGCGATAGCGACGAAGACTTTTGATTTGGATATCATGTATGAATGCGGCGAGCGCGTATATCGGCGCTGATATCAATGAATGCGCCTTTGTCGCTCACCTCACCCCACCGCGATCACCATGGATATGGATACGGTCGTAGGGATATAGCACCGAGTGGGCAAAGTTAAAAGCAAACTTGCAAGGTTGAAGGATAAGGCATCGATAAGCCTAGGAATCCCAGCGCCATCATGCACGGAACACGATGCTCACGCTATCGATAACGGATTTGCACCGATTCGGAAGCAAACAATAGTTTCCCACATTACTAACTACGAGCGAGAATACGATGCTTACTCTGACGCACGCCGCTCCCTCGCATCTGCACGCTACAGGTATTAAACAGGATTCTGGTGAGCCTCAGTCGGCTAGAATGTTTAGAAGATACTGCTTCAGGCGGTGAACAGCCGATAAGTGGGTTCACCACGCTTGGCATGGTGTTTTAGCAGTCAGCAAGCTCGCCGGATCCCACCGGCTTCACATGGGTGCGAGATCGGTTCTTCCGGGGCTGTCATAGCTTGATGGTTTGGAAATGTGGACAATGACGGCGGCCCTGAGTTGAAGATTGGTTGTTGAGACGACAGGACCTGGAGAGGAGTATCTAGCGTTACATGCACCTATCACATTTTCCAGGCACACGACAGGCACCGAGTTCTGCTGACAGCGGGTTGCTCCTGCGGGCGCCCAACAGACCCATTTTTTCTGTCCTCTGAGAGCGGCCAGCGTGGTCGAGAATCTGCATGGCGGCGGTCGGAGGGCATAAAGCAGCTGCAGGGCACACTAAAAAAGCAAATGCAGCGAGGGCAAAGGCTCCTCACAAATCGGCCAGGCTTCCGTTGAGAAAGATCAGCCCTCCACAAAGGCCCGCAGCGGCTGCAGGAACACCAACGACTCTGAGTTCGAAAAGTGGTTCGGGCTGCTAGACGGACTAAACATAATAGCACGACGACGATGACGATGGGCAGTAGAAGATATTCGATGTATTAACCAGGAACGGTGGATAAGGACGAAAGTGTGGTGATATCATCCATTTGGGCCTGGTAGCTTTGACATGCAAGCTGGCGTTACCCCCGACAACGAGGATACGGGGAAGGATGCCAGTCTTCGCCAACCCTAACCAACCCCATCGCCGCGAGCTCGCCCGAATCCTAGCTTTTCGATAATTATCGTTGCGAGGATCGCACTGTTGTGCTACGTAGGTCCTCGCGGCGGTCAGAAAAGTCGTGATGATTTGGGTTCGAGTGGGAGACGCCCCGCCCGTTGTGCCCCGCCATCGCGACAGCAACCAGCCAACGAATTTTAATAAGCTTTCATCAGCGAGCACATTGCTCAAGGGAGGACAAGGCTATCATGACGTTGGATCAGTCCAGCCGTGTCTTCCGTAACAAGGTTGAGCTGCTAGCCACGAGAAAGCTCTTCCTCAACAAGGCTGTATGGAACGATTTCTTATCGAAAGATCACCACGATCGCCAGGGTGGTGCATCTATTTTAGGCCGGGGGGTCTAAGCTCCTCTGCGCAAGGCTTGCCGAGCAGACGGACCGTTGACTATTTACTGGGTGGTTGCATCATTGCCCAGGTCGAGACATCGCTGTCTTTGATATGGGCATTTCCTGGTGGGCTGATTGACGAGTTGTTGGCTGTTATCCTGTCATCCCGGTCCATTGTTCACGGTGGAGTCAGCCATGGTTTCCAACTGTACAGTCAACCCCGAAAAATGGGATGGCTGGGACGCTCGTTAGATGACAACAGCTGTGGCCTGCACCTGTTCGTCGGGCTGTAGTGCAGCCCCACGCTCGCCGCCGTTGCCGGTGAAGCTGCTTACATCCTAGCAAAGCTCCACACTGACTAGAAGATTCCGACCTCTTAGGGCTGGGAATTTTGCGGCTTCTTTGGCCAAGCTCCACCGGCCAATTGCATTACGGGCCCGAATATATCGATTTCCGCCCTTCTCATATCGTGATCCTCGGCTCGCCCATACGAGCCCTTGCTACATGCGGCACCGCTGGGAAGGCCGAAAACCAGCCTGTCTCCGCTGATACGGGCATTATGACTTCCGAAGACTCAAGCTTCACTTGGCGTATGCAACCTTGCCGTTGTTCACGGGCTGGATCCGGTATCCCAATGGCTGGGGGGTGGTGGCTAGGCTCCCTGCCTGATGTTTATTATGCTGGCCTGCTCCCCTCGCTCTCCTCTGGCTTCCTACCGTTAAGTACTTGCTTGTGAAACGTCCCAGCCTCTGGTTCGCTTGCCCCCAGCCTTCAACAGCAGTAACTCGCTCGCTACGGTTGCGCTGTCCCCTTCGTTTATAACAATCGTTTGTTCGCTTGGACCTGTCTTTGCCAATCCTCCAGACACAACACCGAGAAACAGTTGTTCACTGAAGCAAAATGAAGCAAGCTCTCTCACTTCTCGCCCTCTTGGGCTCCGCGACGGCTTGGAAAGGAACGGGATATTACCCCCACAGCTCCAAGTTCACTCCTCCTCCTTACCCAACGTATACTCCTGTAAGTCCCGTGACCTTTTTGTTTTGGTGATGCGTGCTAATAATGGTTGTAGCCTCTCCCACCATCGACCACTAAGATTTACACACCTCCCCCTTACACGCCTCCCCCGTATACGCCTCCGCCATACACTCCCGTAAGTCATCCCTGAAGTGAACTCTCAGAACTGATATTAATCTTACAACAGCCGCCGCCGGCGAACACGACCACTCCGTGCGAGACCAGCACCCCGCCACCGCCGCCTCCACCGTACACGCCTCACCCACCACCTGTAAGTCACTTCTGAATGTGAAACTTTTGAACTTAGTACTGATTCTAAACCAGCCATCGGTCAACACGACCACCCCGTGCCCCACCAGCACCCCGCCCCCATATACGCCTCCGCCATATACGCCGCCCCCATATTCGCCGCCCCCGTACACGCCGCCGCATTATACCAACACCACGACTCCTTGCCCGAGTTCAACTTACTATCCCCCTGCTCCTCCCCCAGGAACTTACACTCCTCCGCCGCCTGTCCCAAGCACTAAAACTCCTTCTCCAAGCACTAAGACCCCTCCTCCCGGAACATACACACCGCCCCCGTCGTACACCCCCAAGCCGCCACCACCTCCTCCAACCTATCCCAACTCAACCATTCCGTGCATCACTACGGTTTACACCACACTGACCACGGAGACTATTCCTTGCACAACGGTTGTGACGGAAACGACAAGTGGCACCACCACGATCATTACGACAAGCACATATACCACTTCTGTCTATACGACAGTGTATCCCACAACGTACCCCCTACCGCCAAAGACAACCTTGATCCCAGTCCCGCCCCCTCCACCGGCGGAAACTTCCTATTATCCGCCAGCTCCGCCAGTGCCGACTACTGAGGTCCCATACCCGACTTCCAAGGCTCCTCCTGCTCCACCAGCAGTGTCGAGCGCTCCTCCTGCTCCACCGGCAGTTTCGAGCGCTCCTCCCCCACCAGCTTCATCTGCTCCTCCAGCGCCGTCAACAACCAGTGAAGTTCCCGCTCCTCCGGAGTTCACTGGTGCGGCCAGCTCCAACAAGCCGATCGTAGCAGTCCTCGCTGGTGCCGTCGCATTGATCGCCCTTGTGTAAAGCCCGATTTTCTTCTCTGTACATTTTGGCTTCTTCACGCTCTTTCCGGACCCAACCATGCATGGTTATGACTGACGTAACGACCTAAACTTATCCCGGCACTGAACCGGTGGAGTTGGAACACTCCTTACGAACGACACGTATATGGAGATATACGCATGAATTTACACGACACTCCCTTATAGAATGGACAAAGGCGATCGGTTTCGGCAATGGTGTTCAATTCTAGAGATGGACTGTTTGTGTGCACGTGGGAAGAGGACCACTGACAGCGAAGAAAAGTCTGCAGTGTAATTTGTGCAGCTTGGAAGAACGTTAATGTCTTGTTTGTAGTAAATCCTATAGTCTAGCCAAGAGGGGTCCGTCATGTAATGTCAGAGGATCTACTGTTGGCCTGTTTTGTCCCTTGATCAATGCCGATGCTCATGCGTGTTCATACCTGCTGTGTCCATGTCTGTTGTTGGAAGTGAGGCGGGCAGGGTTGCACATGGCGTGGTGCACAGATACACCGCGATTGATTGTCGAGAGATGTGTGACGCTGACGACGAGGTCTGACCATCTTAACCGGTCTGATACTGAAACGGGGACCAAATAGTGGATATTAGAGTCGAAGTAATACGTTCGCGTCCCGCTTAGCTCAAAAGCAACGATGCTCGCGACGACCGGTCAATCCACCCTTTCTTCTGACAGATGACACGCACCAATCACGCCGCAGCGAGCGCCACGACGTCGTGTTGCCACTCATCTCGCCGCATCTTCAGCTTGGATCCGAAACACGATGCCGCACGCCTCCAATGGCACACTTCTGTGGCTCTGTGGCTTCCTGACGAGCATGCTGGCGAGGCAGCGAGAACAGAATGTGAGAGCTGGCAGCGTCGTGCAGCGTTGCACGAGTCGAGGCCGGGCGGGGTTGACGACTTTGGCAAAAGCCATGGCGGCCGGAAAAGAAGCGTTTGCCTCTTTTCATTGCAAGATTAGCGGCGAGGGCGCTCAGGAGCTGTCGCGCCGGTGCTCATTCGCTGCTTTCGGGGGGCGGAAAGTCCATCGCGCTTTGCACGTTGTTTCTTCAGGTCTTGACCGGAGCTCGCTTAGCGTGCACGGCCGTTCCCAGCCCCACTTGAGCTCACCGGTCGTAGTCGTCGCGACATCTTAATTGATCCTCACGGCGCGCTGTTCTGCTTCCTTCTCCTTAATTTTCTTCTCCCAGGCAGGCCAGCGCTGTGCGAGGCTCAGGATGGACCGGCTGCTAGACGCGCGGAATCTGGCCGAGCGCCTTAGGTGGGAACAGCAGGAGTACTGGATGCATCTCGAGGCTGCCTCAGCGCTGGAAAAGTACCCCGGTGAGTAGAGTTGTAGAAACACGTAGCCAAGTGAAGATGCAACGAACTAATTGCAAGCAGCGAAGCAACACGCGCGACGGGTGCAGGAGAAGCTAGGTGTGGAGGATGGCTTAATCTACTTGCCTGGCGAGTCGAGGCGGAACAATGAGGACAGCGATATGCCCGCGCCGTTCCGTCAGCGACGGTATTTCTACTATCTGAGCGGGTTTGTGGTCCTTGTACGATGAAGAGATGAATGCTGATGATGGGGGAAGATGCAATGAGCCAGACTGCCATGTGACATACGACATTGAGAACGACACTCTCGCACTCTTCATCCCCAGGATCGATCCGTCAAGAGTCATCTGGAATGGACGCGGCTCGACGCCCGCCGAGGCGCTCGAAAAGTACGACATCGACCAGGTGTTCTACATCGATCAACTGGAGCACTTCCTCCAGGACTGGGCCAAGTTCTGCCGGGGAAATCTGTACATTCTGCACCAGGCGCAGAATCCGCTGATCCCGGGACTCGACGAGCCTGTTGACTCGGAGTCCTTGCAGCCTGCGGTGGATCTTGCACGTGTGGTCAAGGATGACCACGAGATTAGGTTGATAAAAAAGGCGAACGATATTAGCTCGCAGGCGCATAAAGAGATTCTAGCCAATATTCTTAGGTTCAAGAACGAGGCTCAGGTCGAGGGTCTCTTCCTCGATGTGTGTGTTTCAAAACAGGCGAAGCAGCAAGCGTATGATCCCATTGCGGCATCGGGTCCGAATGCTGGGACGCTGCACTATGATGATAACGATCAGGATTTCGAAGATCGCCAGCTGATGTGTCTGGATGCGGGCTGCGAATGGGAGCTGTATGCGAGCGACATTACGAGGACCTTTCCGTTATCAGGAAACTGGCCGTCTGAAGAGGCGAGGAATGTCTATCAGTTGGTTCAGCGGATGCAGGAAACTTGCATCCAAGGATTGGCTCCGGGGGTTAGGTATCTTGATCTCCATATTAAGGCTCATCAGATTGCCATTGACGGGCTGCTTTCTCTGGGTATTCTACATAATGGAACAAGAGAGGAGATTTACAAGGCCGGGACTTCAAAGGCTTTCTTTCCTCATGGTCTAGGCCACCATGTAGGACTAGAGGTGCACGACGTTGGACAGGGAACTCTCATGTCCATGACCAAGGGAAATCCAAAGTACGAGATGGTAAGTTTGGATCTGCACGAGTCACCTCACAGTATTCTGATTTATAGGCACCATCTATCTTTCCAAAAGACTTTCATCTCCCGGTCTATGACCCTGAGATGTGCAGATCTCCAGTGGATATCCAAAGCGGGCATCTCGAGGAAGGAATGGTTGTAACGGTCGAACCGGGAATGTAAGTCACTCTTGCCCTCGTTTAGCACTTGTGTTGACATATCTGTAGCTATTTCTCCACCTACGCTCTGAGCATGTTCTACCTCCCCTCGCCCATTCACTCAAAGTACATCAACACGAAGGTGGTGAGCCGGTACCTCCCGGTCGGCGGCGTGCGTATTGAAGATGACATTCTCATTACATCTAAAGGGTACGAAAACTTAACCACAGCACCTAAAGGAGAAGCCATGTTGGAAATCATCCGAAGTCAGAATGCCCAGTGGCCGTTCGTCTCAGATTCGGCGGACCTTGGACCTACCGTTCGTGAGAATGCGCCCGTAAAAGAAGAGAAGACGCTTCTGCGCGCTCCCGGATTCCCCAGGCACACACCCGAGCCAGTCCCGGAGCCCAAACCGCTCGCAAGAGCGTCCACCATGCCAGTTAAAAGGATGCGTGACCATCGATTTGTAGATTCCGTGGATTTCGAACCCTTTGAGGGGCCCTCGCTGTTCGCCAATTTCAAAAGATCGAGGACCACGGACGACAATGTAAGACGCTGGAAAGCAAGTCGTGAGCGCTCTGCTCCGATTACGCTCCCTGAGCCAAAGCCACGAACCACAATGTGTGGTGAGAACTCGTCTGCTTTCACACATGCTTATCTGGACTTCCCGAACTCAGAATCACACAGCTTTTCTACACCGCTCCAGCTGCATATCACAGAGAAGAAGTCCGCCTGCAAGAAATGCACGATCCTCGTCGAAGCGGTCGATCGCCTGAGAGAAAATCTAAACAAGTCTGAACAGGGTTCGCCGAAGCCCGAACAGATCTCACCAAAACCGACGCCCAGAGTTGAACCTGTGGCGACGAGAAAGACTCCTGAGATGGAGAATCTTAGTCGTGTGTGGAAGACTAAACCGGTTCTCACGTCGTCCGGGGTGTACAAGCAAACGATGCTGATGCTACCGGGAAAGAGGGAGGTGGGACTAGGGTTTACGGAAGAGCCTCTTCCGATGATGTTGAAGAAGTCTGGATCGACGCTTTATAGTGGCTTCGGTGCGGACCAATATAGGTCAGTCGGTGATAGAACAAGACAACCCGTAGTCAGTCCTAAGCCGGCGGAGATCATGACATCGCGAGCAGAAGAACCCTTTATAACTCGCAAGAAGGCTTCCCCAATACTTACGCAAAGAGAGCATTCACTAGGGAATGAGGTCTCAGGGCGGAACTACCCTTACGCCAAAGTGCTAATGTCACGCCCTTCGCTGCCAATCCTTCGACCGACCCGTGCCGAGCCTTTGGCTGCCGCAGATGCACCGGTTAAGAATGCAACCCAGAAGACAGAAACAACATCCACCCAGCCTAAACCCTCTTTTGTAAACAGGCGAGACAAGCTGGGCTCCCCGAACCCGGACGTCGTTCGGTGCGAGTTCCCGTATAAGGACTTCAACCCGATGTCAGCTTATACCCCACAACCCTCAAAGCCTATCCGAACGGCCTGTGAAAAGTGCCTTAAGGAGAAGTTCAAGTGTTCTCGTGTCTTACCCCATATGCCTCCTTGCCAATTCTGCACCGAGAACGGTTTCTCTTGCGATTTTGTGGTTATGGAGCCGGTGCCAACATCCAACAATGTCGTGCTACCTTCTGTGGAGGATTGGGAAAAAGATCACAGCAACTTGAATCCGCGTGGCAACTCATTCGACGAGCTCCCCAAAATTGCATCGTTTCTTCCGACACAAGGGCCAGTACCTGCTCGCAAGACCAGGAGAAGTTTAGCCTGCACCATATGTCGCGTGCGCATGATCAAGTGCCGTCGCGTCTCTCCCACCGGGTCCTGCACAACTTGCGAAGAGAGTGGTGTTCTATGCGAATTCTCACCTGCCGCAGCACCTCTCGTGCAAGCCGCAAAAGCACGAGGCTGCGACACGTGTCGGATGCGTATGAAGAAGTGCCGTGGCTACTCCCCCTACAAAGACTGTCAAGAGTGCGATAATAATAACGTTGCTTGCCACGACAGGATCAGAGATATTATTTTGGAGCCTTCAGAAGAGAGGAGGGCGGAGCTGATGAAGGAGGCTGGGGAGTTTGACCAGGAGTTTGAGGTCGAGGTGGGCAGGGAAATAAAACTTGGGGTTTTCGAATCGAGGTAGGAGGGCACGTACTTCTAAGGATGCCGTTGGTTCCCGGAAGAATATTCCTTTCGATGCGTAGGTAATCTAACGGCTGATGTATGTTCTTGTCCCCTTTCCTTTTTAAACCTGTCTGTTTGCTTCCCTTTTCATTGGCAAGCTCAACGCAACGTATAGCGAGGTTCCTTTTCCCTATTTCTTCTCTCTCCTTGGTCGGATATTATATATACGTTCTTTTTGTTTTCCTTTTTCTTTACATCTCTCATGGTTTCGGAGGACACACTGGAGGTGGGGATATATATAGCAAAATATATACGTTGTAAAGGCTCTTACGCAAAGTACGAGATGAAGCCGTGCAAGTAGTTTGTTACGTCTGATTTGGGGTGGAGTAGGTTGCTTTCTCCATCCGGCATTATGCGGCGAGGGGAGCACGGAGTAAAGCTGATCTTCTCGAGTCTCTGCGCCGGAGTTGCTATCCATTGACCCAGTTTCCTAGCAGCGTGCCTTACCAGGAGATATACATCAATCAACACCACCTGCTTCGTATCCTATATTATCCATTCTGTTCATTGATGTGTACGCCGTGTCAATGCATTGATCGAGTTCAGTCTCTTGCCTGTGTATTTTACTCCTGGAGCTCGGTATACTTCCTCTTGCACTTTACCCATGATACTGCGTGTCTGTAGCATTGATCCTTAGCCAAATCTGTATGCGGATATCAGTATTGGGGAGAGTGTTGCTCTTTCGTAGAAAGAGTTTGCGGTCTGCGGCGCTAGATACCAGGCGAGGATATGCTGAGCGCCCCTGCGTTCTTGCTAGCTGGGTTGGCTTGTGTCTCGGTGTTGATGGCGAGGTGTATGTTTCTTAGTGTAGCAGTTTTGAGGGAAGGGGTGCTGGGCAATGGTCTGCGTCGGATTGGATTGGGTGCGGAGGGGATGCTGTTTGCGATTGGGGTGGAGTGGGATTAGGTTTGCAGAGCTGTGTTTTAGTTTTGGGGTGAGTGGCATGAGGGGTGGGGAGAACTGCTTGACACTTTTTCCCACGTCTGAGAATGATGACTGATTTTGGGGGCACTCATTTTACATTCATATCTCTGCTTTTAAGGGATTCTGGGGAGTAGAGATTGGACTGTAGGGTGCACCGTCTTGGTCTCGGGGGGACCGTGGATGTTGTTGGGGTGGAGACGGTGATGCTTGGTGGTACTGACGATGGCTGAGGTAGTGGCGGGGCAGAGAGGGCGTGGATATAATTATTGGGATTCGAGAGAGACCGGGCTTATGAGATTATGAGCTGTCATTACAAATTTTAATTTATTTCTTTCTATCCTAAAAAGGTAGTTGCACGGAGGGACGCAGCTGTTGAAAAGTCTAAACTTTTAAATATGTTCTTCGATGTGCGGAACTTCCTATTCCGCTTTAGAATTGTATCATATCGCTACTCGTTGACAATATACTGCTCGTTGATAATTTTTGGGTCGCGGAAGTCGTCGAGTCTACGTCCTAGATGAACATGTCTAGATCCAACTCCGTTTGAAGCAAACCTAATGTCCTGATTGTCTATCCATAGTTTCTAATTCTAATAAGGAGGCCTTCTCCTCACTGTAGGTATTACACCCTTCTTCTCCCGTAACTATTCTTTATTGTCGAATCGCAATAAAAAGGCATTTCGAGTAGCGTAAGGCGTTGTGTAATAGTACTATGTATACATGTTCTTTACTTGTTTTTATTTCAAAGGCTTCTTCCCTACTGACATCTAGCTATTCAAGAGTTACTTATGCTATGAATAAGTAAAATATTTCATAAAATCAAACGTATACAAGGCCAAGTAAGGTTACAGTGCAATTGAATCTTTATAAAGTCTGGCTCCTAAGAATAAAAAAATGGCAATGTGTTCTTAAGTATAGTAATTAGGCAATATTGCACACAGCTAAACTAGATAACGGCCTTGCCGCAATGAACGATGACGATGCATCAGGGTGGTCGCCATGCACTTTAACGTCCTCATTGGTCGTCGACGAAAGACCTGTGAAGATCTCATGGACAGGAGATGCAGCCAACGGAGTCCGGAAAGGGCTTAGTTTTATCTTCAGTGTCTCAACATAGCCTCCACAAGTGAGCCTGCATGTGGCCCCCATGCCCTAAACTTGCTGTATTTTTAGTGGAATCATACTCATATCGACCACGATAGAAACAACTCTAGCCAGCTACAAGGTGCAAGTCTTTTTCATGCTTCTCCATAGAGATGCTTTACATGGGACACTCCAATTGAGATCTTAATGCCGCCTAAGACCAAGATCGAGCCTTACATGTTACTCCGTTCGGCATCAGCTCCGCTGCCTTAAATGCACCCGAGTGGCGCGCCACTATTCGAGTTGACGAATCATTGGTGATTCCCACGGCGCCACCTCGCACATAATCTGACCGTGTTCCCGCATCATGCTTATGACCAAAATTCCCATCAGCCTGCCCGTGCCGTACATTAGCGTCATAGGCGTGTGATCCTCGACGATTCGTAGCCGGGAACACTAAATCAAGATGGTTTCGAGCTTTGTTGTGTCCCAATTTTCGCTGTTGGGCTACCACACCTTTGAAATCATTTTCCTTTTCTAATCAAAGTTATCTCGCTGAATAACTAAGTCCGGTGTATAGAAAGAACTCACTGCAACATTTCTCTCTAATTGTGGCAAGGGCGGAGGAAGGACGATCAGCACCTGATAAGCTACAGCCAGTCTTGAAATGGGTTTCCCTCTACCCATATCTAGAGAGCTTTCAGTGTTGGAGAACTCCCGCCTCTTCGTCATCATACACTTGGATCATGCATGCTGTATTGACTGTGTGAAATTCTAGTATCCTTGTGATCTTGATGGAAATTTGAAGAACGGCTTTGTCAATTCGAGTCATTCTTAACTTTAAAGGTTGAAACTTAACTTGTATATGGGTTAACTGTTGACGATGCCAGAGTACTAGCATGTGTCCTAGTGGTTATTGTATTCAAATAGCTTACGCAATAAATATAGATAGATCATAAGTGATTTATTAAGAAAGGGTATATACAAAGCCTTATATAGAAGATAGAGCAGAGCGTAATTACACTGCTTCTAATACATTGTTACTATTGACACCGTTTACAGCATACCACTAGAAACTAGCAAGCTCAAATGGCTCCACTGGCCCATCATCTGGTGCCTTCCTTGTCGAGCCTCGGTCGAGAATTAGCAAGAGGTCTTGATGACCGGAAGCCAAAGCCATATCGTAGGGCGTCTTGCCTTCTGCGTTTTGTTGGAAAGGATCTGCACCTCGTTCACACAGGAACGAAGTCACGGTAGCGCGGAGATTCAGATCCCACCTGTACGAACCCGTCCAAAAAGTGACAGCCTGGTGAAGTACCGTTCCGCGAGACGTCTCGAACGGCGCATTCACGTCCCACCCGCGCTTGAGTAAGATCCCCAAGATCGCGATTATCCGGTTTGGAACGAATTCCTTCTCCGCCTCCGACATGGTTTTCATCAACCATGAGCGGTTCATCAATTGCCCAGCCAAAGTCGACCATGTATCCGGCTCAGACGGCCTGGCGCCGTTCGAAATCAAAAACTCAACCATATCCACTTGTCGAGCGCCAATGGCAAATTTCAAGGGCGTGAGGCTTGTTGTGTATCCATACGGGGCTTCGTTGATGTTAAAGCTTGAACCTAGGAGGCGCCGTGCCATATCGATCTCACCGAAGAGTGCGGCAAAGTGCAGCGCGGTTACCCGTTCTGGGCGGACATGCTTGCGTAGCTTTGACCGCCAGAAATCTTTCTTCCTGTTGAGAAGACTAGCGAAAGCTGAGTAGTCACCGTCGCAAACAGCGTCTTCAATTCTATCTCTAGGTTGACATCCGACCTTGTCGAGTATTTCCTTCCGAGTCAAAGTTTGGCCATTGAAGGTTTCATTTGTCTCCGGAGGTTCGCCCGGGCTCACAGCTGCGGCGCCAAATGCTTCCGGGTTTGCGGCGTAACATTTATTCGCTCTCTCTCTCTCTGTGGCTCTGGACTCGCTTCTCTCCTCCGTCGATGAGAATGATGTCACCGTAACGGACTTAAGATCCTCAAAACCTGGTCTATTTGATGGGCTACGTTGGTGTAATTGCCGAAGACTAGGAGCTGGGGATTGCGAGACCATCGTAGGTACTGGGCCGTAATAACGGTTATCCATGGGTAGCGCAACGGAAGATGCGGAGCGTCTGCGCTGAATACGGTTTACTGCCAGATCTGAGTCTCCAGTGATCGACCGAGCCAGGGGTGATGGAGAATCAAGATGCTCCACCTTCACACCCAGTGACCCCTCGACAATCTTTAGAATGGCATCTCTGCGTGCTTCTGGTATCATAGCAAGACATGATTTAGCACGAGCAGGATTGTTGAGCAAGAAATATATGTGTGCCATAAGCGCCGTTGACTCCAATGAGGCGTCGCTCCGCTTGCCCAGTAATCGTCTTCGAGCTTGTAAAGCTTTCTCACATTCAGATCGTGCACGGTCAATCTGGCCCATGCGGATGTACAGATGTGACAACAAGTGTGCTGCGTTGCAAAGATACACGCGTTGTTCATCTGTGTTCGCTGACTGTTGGACCAGGCTCATAAGAGCTTCTTCGGCATCTGTAGGGTCTTGCGTGTGATATGCGCAGACAGAAAGTTTATAATGAAGACTGAAGATGTCGCAGAACGCTCGTTGCTGTTTCGGAAGCTGCGGTAATACTCGTAGAGCTTCTTGGAGAAGAGAATCGGCCTCCTCCCATTCGTGCGCTTCAAAAGCCTTTGTGCCGGTGCTTAGTGCTGCTTTGGCAAGATCGGTGTCCAAGTCATCGTCAGAGTCGTCCCCTACTGCATCAACAGCCTCCCGGTCCTGCATATCACGTTGCGCAGAAGTCCCGCTCGCCACGACGTTATGTGGTCTGTCCTCAAAAGAGATAGAAGAAACGTTGGAGGCCTTGTCTGATGGATCCGAACGTCGCTGGTCTCGGCGTATAGACTCTAGAGTACTTACCCACTCCGCGACGCGAATGTTACTATTTGCTGCTCCTTGACCCCCGGTAGCGGACTCTACGGCTAGACTTGCCTCGTACATGGTTGTACCTTTCACAATAACTTCACGCGCATATTGTATAAGAGTGACTTCAGCATGCGAAGGTCGCGACTGCAGATTGGTTTCCGATGATCTTTGCAGCTTCTCAATCATATCTTGCAACTGGTCCAAGTCTTTGGCAAGCCCTCGATCAGCTCGACAAGGAACAATATGCGCAAGTACCCTGCATGTAAGGTTAGTTTATCGACCGTTAATAAGAAGTAAGGCTCACGTATTGATCAACAAAAGCGTAATGCGCAGGTTGTTGGTGTGCGCACAAACTTTTGTTCTGATACTTGCAATCTGATCCTTGCTTTTGTCCAACTTCCTCTGACGCTGAGCCTGACCGATAAAGCTGGTCGCTTCCCCTCTCACGCTTTTGACAAACAGCTCTAGCTCTTGCATTGTTCGACCGGTCTCCTCCACTTGCATTGCGAGACAATCCCACATCCTACCATCGACATCATACGGCGGAGGTGATCCTGTGTCATTCTTGTTTACTATTTCTTCCAACTCAGCATATACCAGGTCGCATTCATTACCAAGCGATTTGACCTCCCCTGCTAGATTCTTAACCGTGGTATCGACAATTTTGGTGTCCTGATCGAGCTTCGAGAGGGAGATTCCTAGCTTCCAAGCTGCTTTGCTCAGCGCGAGGACGGCAGAGTCTGTGCCCACAGCTGGAAACGGGGTGAACACCATAGCGAATTGATGAACACGTTATGGTCAGAGTTGAATACGCTATGGCAATACACACCGCAGTGTGTGACAGACCCAAGTCCGAATAACACAAGTCGTAAAGCCTAGGAGTTGACGGACTATGACAGAGGGAATTGGTGTGGCCAGAGGAGACAAATACAAGTGGCAAAATGCGAGGATGCATGCTAAGAGCTAGTGCACCTAAGTAGGGTTAAGTCTGCTGACGACGTCGGCGGGGTTTATCAACTTCCACGACAGAGAGAGACTCCTCATGAGTGGTTGTACGCACACCTCAGCCTTGTGTGCCATAGAGCAACCACAACCGAATGAAGCCACCTCAGGATTTGAATACGAGAGATAAGCCCCTCTCATTTGGCTAGGCGAAGATCTGCGGACGCAATGTTCGCGTCTGCGCCTTACTGGGCGATATCAGTCCATGTGGCGCACGGGATTATGCAAGTCGAGTCTCGAAACGGATGGGCTTGATTCAACCGTTCTGATTTCAAGGGACGATACATTGCTCAAGCCTCAAACTCAGCCTCGAACACAAAGTCAATGATATTTTATAAACACTTCGATAAAAAAATATAGATACTATAACTGGGAGACTCGCAAGAGCCTGGGGATTCGTACGAACCCAAATTCGAATAGGTTTGATGCCAAACAGTAAAGTCTACATCGAAAAGTACTTTCAGCAAGGCAGACAAGGGCGGGGCAGTTGCCCTCCCGTAGGATGTGTGTCAATAGAGGAGAGGCTTACGCTTGTGGTCCTCCACGTACTTGGGGGCCGTTAATGGTAGAACAAATAGTCGATCAGCTCAGCTTAGCCTTCTTTTCACTTTCGCATCTTCCGCTCGTTGCTTTACTTCAACAGCGTCCCTGAAGTATCGCCATCGTTTATCGAGCGGAACTGATAAATTTATGCGATATCGGCTCGAATCCATCTTAGTACTCATCGCACCGTAGACGACTTTAATACCTCATGGCGGAAGCTAGGGAAGGTCAAACGACCGCGAATACACAATGGCTAGCTCACTCTGCCGAACCTAGGGAGGTCGAAATACCCACAGGATGGAAATACAAAAGCTTGAAACTCGGACCCATCGCCTTTCCTTGGTATGCCTCGCCGGAGTCGCAGTTAATCTTAGTATCCTTCGTATGCTTCTTGTGTCCAGGTAAGGCTGTGCACCACAATACCTTTCTTCAAGTCACTGACTACTTGAAGGCATGTTCAATGCTCTCAACGGCCTCGGCGGTGCAGGGCAACTCAGCAAAAATGTTCATGCGAGTGACGCCTCAAACTGCGCGCTCTACGCTACTTTCGCTGTTGTCGGTTTCTTCGCCGGCACTGTCACCAACGCCCTCGGTATCAGATTCGCCCTCTCATTCGGTGGTCTTGGATACTGTGTCTACGTCGGCTCGTATTTATGCTTCAACCACACTGGGAATTTCGGCTACATTGTCTTCGCCGGGTTTCTGCTTGGATGTTGTGCGGGCATTCTCTGGTCCGCGCAAGGCGCGATTATGATGTCGTATCCACCGGAGAAATTCAAAGGCCGCTTTATCGCCTGGTTCTGGATAATCTTCAACTTGGGCGCTGTCCTCGGCAGTGTGGTGAGCTGAAGTCTTCAAACAAAGTCAAACACAAGGCGCTAATTCCAACCCCAGATTGAACTCGGCTTGAATATCCACGAGGAAGGCGACGCCACTGTTAGTAATGGCACTTATATCGGCTTCATGGTGCTCACGTTCCTTGGAGCCTGCCTATCTTGGACATTGGTCGATGCTAAGCACGTCGTACGTCGTGATGGGTCTAGAATCATTCTTATGAAGCACCCGACGTGGAAGACGGAGATCATCGGTCTTTGGGAGACGCTTTGGAGTGATCCCTACATAATACTCCTCTTTCCAATGTTCTTCGCCTCAAATTGGTTCTATACATACCAATTCAACGACGTCAATCTCGTGCAGTTCAGCACGCGTACTCGCGCACTCAACAGCACGCTTTACTGGCTGGCTCAGATGTTTGGGGCTCTTGTCTTTGGCTTTGCACTAGACTTTCCCAATATTAGGAGGACCACACGAGCAAAGGCTGCTTGGGTTGTTATGTTTGTCCTCACTTTTGCGATCTGGGGCGGAGGGTATGCTTTCCAGTCAAAGTACACTCGCAAGGACACCGACCCTGAGGATCACGCTGTATATGACTGGACCTCCGATGGCTATGTTGGACCAATGTTTTTGTATATATTTTACGGCTTCTATGATGCAGCTTGGCAGACATGCGTGTATTGGTAAGCAATTCTGAGTTTACACTCTGCACTTGGACTTCGCTAACTCAAGTTAGGTTTATGGGCGCCATCACCAACAACAGTCGCAAGCTTGCCAACTTCGCAGGCTTCTACAAGGGCATTCAGTCAGCAGGTGCAGCTATTATCTGGCGTTTGGATGGGCTGAAAAGCCCATACATGAGCCTCTTTGCTTCATGTTGGGTGCTTCTTGCCGGCAGCTTGGTCATTGCGCTTCCAGTTATGATTTTAAAGATCAAGGACACCGTCCCGATCGAGGAAGACCTCAAATTCACAGACGAGACTATTGAGGACGTCCTCGGCCACAAATTTATTTATAACCCCCCTGGGCAAGAGAAGGTTTGAGCTTTCTTTTTTTCTTGTGGATATGTTAATTTGCCGTCTTCCGATCTTATTGCTCACTTTCGCAACTTGGACATGACGTGTTATTACGAACCCTTTATTTCAAAAGAATTGCTGTGCTGGCAAGAGTGATGTAATAGCTGAAAGGGAAACATTTTGTCTGGGCGCTTCATAGTCAGGGATTTCATAATGACAAACTGTTAGATGATGAAGCAGTAGCAATGAATACAATTTTGTTGACTTTTGACGTAATTTCGCTATTGCACATGACCCTCACCCGTATATCACCAAGAATTTGCTACCATGGTTAAACTGGCCGTAGACTGAGCCAAACCATACTTCGTCGCTCAGTTCAAAGTTCCCCCAAGCCGCCTCCTCAACCACCAGGAAGCTTTGCATCTATGTATTGCAGCGACTAAAAATTATTAACGTGGGAGCTGCTAATTGAGAGAATAAGAAATATTAAGAAGGCACATGAGTACCGCGGACCCGGCCGAAGAAGCTTGAGGTTGAAGAGCACGATGCTAAGTTGTGAGATTCATAATACGCTACGAAGAGCTCCTAGAACACGTTTGCGCAGTTCATCTATGGCGTGTTAACGAAAGAAGGTCGTGATAGCAGATAAAAGGAGAATACAAAGGCGTTGGGGCAATTTTGGAGTGAAAGGAAGGAAATTTGAGATGCATCCGGAGGTGTTCAAGTGAATTGAAAACGTTACTGCATGCATTTGAATACTCAAGAATATCATAAGTTCATTCTTTTCATAAGTTCATTCTTTTCATAAGTACAAAAAGGCCAATCATCTGACATTCTCACTTCCACACCGTTCATGAGGAACGCAATACAAAAACTTCTCGATGATTTTCGACGCCATAACTTGTGCTCTCAGGCAACAATCTGAGATTGGTCTCAAACTAAATTCAAGTCGAACATCCCAATTAGTAAGAAGAGCCAGCATCGTTGTTTCCATGGCCACATATAGGGCACTTGTCGTCTGCCAGTGCGATAAGGTTTCCACAATGGCAGTATTCGCAGATCCAGATGTCATGTGGAATATGGTAGTTGTATCCATCCTTACATCCATCTCTTACGGTACTATTCATGATCATGTCTGTCCATTTCATAGGGAGCATTCGTAAATAGATGCGAGAATCTGTGTCCAATACAGATCCTCCGAGTTGATTTTTCCTTTCAACGGCGGTGAACTGGGACGATGTGGAGGTTAAAGGCGAAGAGAAATCGCCCTCGCTCATGTCTACCTGAATTAGGGGTGATGGCGTGTATTCCTTGTGCTTTATTTCTTCATCGATGACCATGTGTCCAGAAGACATAGAGGTTGACTGCGTAGCTTGACCGTCCTCACTGGTGGTACTAACACCAGAGGATGACAAATTGGGGTTTCCACATCCAGATTCTTGGTCAATGAGCATGGGGGATGTGGAAATCGGATGTGCAACATGATTATCCTCGATCCTGGTAGCGGTGTTTACGGGAGATGGCATGGGATTCTTGCCTGGAACAGATTGGAACGGAGTAGGATCCAACTGGGTAGGGTAGCTGTACTCGCTAATGGCAGCAGTGTTTGGTGGCGAAAGTATTGCAAAGCCTTCGGGCGTTCTAGGATCGGAACCTTTTCACATCAGTGATGAAACTCAGGACGCGATTGAAGACAGTACATTCAGAATTGTGATCGTTCTTGTTCATGTTAGAGCTGGAGCGGCGTGCTAATTCTCTTGTAATTCTCTGCTCGGAGAGAACCATGCCGTTAAACACGATCTCGGTTTGTCGGCCCTCGTTTGCTCTCCTTTGCACACGCAAAAGAATAGCGCGCCATTCTTTCTCTGTGATTTTCTTTCTCATTCCCCATTTCTTGAGACGGGATTCGTACTGCGACTTGCTGAGAACAAGTCAGCCCGTGCCATCGCGGGTACATGTAGATTCTTTACCTGGCCCAGAAATCATGATCCCTCTTCATGGTATCAATGACTCCGTCTTTACCTTCGAGCGTCCTCTCTTCCACCATGAAAAGACGTTCAATCGTGCTGCGATGATGCTCCCAGAGCGAATGGGCGATTCTAGGGGCCGTGACTCTTGGTGCGTGTTCCATCGTCGTGTATGTCCTCATCTCGGGGGGATGAGAAAGTCTTGAGAGAGTAAAGAATCAGAATTGACGAACTTTTATGGGAAGAAAGCAACGACAGCAATGTGAGTGAGGCATAGTCAGGTTTTGCATCATTGGCTGGTTTGGCAGACTCGGCTAGACTAACCAAAATGGGTATCACCGCACCAATCATGCAGAACCTGACTTTCTAAGAGAGGCAGTGCTCTTGCACAACCTCAGTTCGCTAATATGTCAGAGCGAGCATGGAAAGACGCAGCCAACTCTCATTCCATCCCGCCTCATAACTTCCTGACAGTCGCCGAAATGCCCTCCTGGTCCACTGAAGCCATCATAGGCTTTATTACACTACTGGCGACATGTGTCCCTATCTGCCTACTTTTCTGGCGTACAATGAAGCAAAAACGTCGCATGCAATCAGCTGAACGAGGCAAGATCTCCTCTTAGAAAAACCTTCTTAGACACATGTCTTATAATGCTTTAGCAGACATTGAAATCGGCCTCAATATTCATGCACGGCGACGTATCGTAACTCACATCAACTCCATTATAGAGATCTTGTGCAGTGAATGATGTGAGATAATTTCCTTACCAGACTCTTGGACAATACAAGCTGATTACAAGATGTAGTACTATGGGCCATGAATCGTGCTCTCGAAATCGCAAAGTGGGAAGTGCAAAACGAGAAATATATCTGACTAGCGAGTAGAGGAGACGGCCTGGAGATCATTCTCATCTTGGATCGCCGAACGGCACAACTGAAGCGAATCAGGCGAATTAAAGGGATTGTACGTTAATAGAATTCTAAAAGCGTAACATAAGAGTTATCTGTAACTATACTCTGTTCCATCATGACTCCCAAGACCCCTAGCTGTATTATATGTACATTCAGATATTTACGATGATTCTATTTGTGTGACAAAGTTTTATCACCAACATGCCATAGATTCCTCGAGAGGAATTTCTTGTCTAAGGAAGTGCCTGTAGGTAGACAATGCTATTAACTTGTAAGGCCTACTCGTAAGGCATTTTGCCCCCCGAAGCCATGATGCGACAGTCAAGAAGAAACGTGTTCGATATAGGCTCATGAGCTTTTCTTGGACACCTGTGGCGAATAATGGAGCGAAAACCCATGGAAGGCATCATAAAAAAAACCTGTTGTAGGTCCGTAATTTGTGAAGAGTTTCTGGGCCTCGCTGTATGACTGCAATAACGCAGCACCACCATTCGTACTCGGAAATGGTCTCGGATTGTCAAATATTTCTCTAGTGCAGGACAGTGGCGCGGTCTTATCACATCGTACCATTCACGTCTGCATCTGTTGGGCTAAACCCCCGTACGAGATCAAACGCCGGAATGGTCGAGATAGTGGCCTTGCCAAGCCGAACGACGACTGTAGAAGCATTCGCGTAGATGTCTCTCATCATCTATACTTATGCACCCTTTTATTGCTTGCGTTAGCAAGCATATTAAAATCCATCCTGTCTTTGCGTGTGTAAGGGCTCTGGTAAAAATCGAGCGGCACTCCTAATTGGCTAAAAAAAGCCAAAGCTTAGCAAACGATTGGCTGTAATCCACTTTCCGGCACAGACCAGGTTGGAGGAAACTGAAACTTTTACCAACATCCTTGGCGTACCTGCTCCAGGCAATAGAGCCTGCTGCAGGGAATAGAAAGCCCGCTGCAGGCGAGAGGGGGGTCTAGGGGGTCTCCCCCTAGTATTATCTGTGTAGAAGCAGTGTATCTATGTAGAAGCAGCAGACTATCTTGCAACGCAAGCTCCTTTGAGTTGTTTACCAACTCACAGACTTTGTATAAAAGTGGACGAGAAGACGTCTTGTGCGTTGGTGTGTAGTATTAGAAAATCGAAGGGCATTTTCAGCTGGTGGGAGTTTGGAATCGGCGGAGGAAGACATGAAAACAAGTGTGTTACAAGCTGCAGCGGAGTGCTGAGTGTGCGAGCGAGTGCGGAGTGTCGAGCGAGTGCTGGGTGGGGGCAAAGTGGGGGCGGACAGAGCCAGTGGCCAATAAACAGTCGTATTCTATGCGATTGAGCGGACAAAGCGCTACAGGCCAGGCAATCTCAGCTAGAACGTCAATAATGAGCGGGTCAATGCGTTTCCGCAAGGTACTCCCGCGCCTAGGTAGTCCAGGAGTCACGTGGAATTCTTCGAATTTGCCACTAAGCTAGAATGTCTCCGGAAACTCTCTGATAGCAATTTGAGTAGCAAAAACTTAACACTAAAGCTTAGAATATGTTTGTATAGAGCTATAGTAAATAGATTTAGTATATTACCTATAGTAATTATTCCTCCTATTGTTATCTCTGCATTTCTTTAACTTGTTCTTAAAGTCTCTACACTCAGACTTGATTTTTTGAGTTGGCAGAGCATCCCAGGCTACACGCAGCTTCTCCTTAATTGCCTCTCTATAGAGTTGATTTTGGTGAGAGACTACGCGCAGAGCTTCAACGTCGTCCTTTAGAGGCTCCCAAATCCGCTCTATCTAGTTTAAATCTGGTGATTTTGATACAGCTAAGTACTAGCCTTCTATTCACAGAGAGGCGCTTAGCTTTGGCGCGTGGAGCTGCGTTGTCCTCTACTATGTAGACCTCTCGGCCAGTAGCCTCATGAATCTCCTTTGCCCACGGGTAGAGCTTTGGGTAGAGGATAGTCACTCATACCGTAGCCAGTCAATGCCGCCTTTCATCTTCTCCCCTCTCTCCTCTAGCTCATGTTTAAACTCCCACTCAGGCCGGCGCAGGCATCTTGGATAGCCAGATAGCAGAGGATCATCTAGATCTCGTTGGCGTACGTCAGTGTTAGTTGAGATCTTGTAGAACCCGAGCCTCCGCAGTACCAGAGATACTTGCAAGCTCCCGCTCCATTTGGGTAAGGTTGCGAGCCTGGCGGTTATTTTCTTGTAGTATTCGGTTCAGCTGAGTTGTCTCCTCCTGCTGCTCCTGCTCCCAGATGTGAAAGGGCCCTTGCGGGTAGCCCTCACAGATAGCATCCCAAAACATAACCGTATGGAAGGTGTTTTCTACTGGCCGAGCGTGCTCAATTTTGTTCCCACCCTTCTTTATAGAAACCTTCTGCCGCTTGCGGTGGCGATCACTCTGTACAGCCATCTCGTCAGTGAAAATGAAGATAGCCTGAAGGCGGCGCACGTTTAACAATCTCCTGCCTGTAAAGCACCTTATATCCTGTAGTATATGGAATCCTAGTGTTCTCTTGCTCCTCTACGATTTCTATTACTTGTTTGTGCGGTAGATCTTCGTAATCTTGGTCCATTGTGGCGACCTGCTCAAGAGCCTCAGCAACAGCAGAATCCTCAGGGAAGCGTTCCTCACGACCACGATCGGTGTTATCTTCAAGGTGCCAGAGCAGGAGAGGTATTTTGCTATCCGACGATGGTGCAGGTTCTTGCCATGGCTCAGACCCCCCTTCGCACGTGACTTCTAGACTAGGGGATTTCGCTACGTTGGGTGAGTATTTCTCTTGTACATACTAAGTGCTGGTGCGAGCCCTAAAACGAGTGTTGACGCCAGAAATCCGTGCAAGGGGACCCGTCTCCAAGCCTTGGACGCCAGTTATCCGTGCTAGGGAACATATCATCAATTCATGGACGGCACACAAGCTGAAGATGTGGATGGAGTCTATAACCTTAAGTTATTTCCCCTTCTCCTGCCAACAAAGGCCATTTCGCCTTTATATAGCATGCACGTCCTTTGACAAGGCTGAAAAGTCCTCTAACTTGTTGCCTTTCCGCATTCCTTAGTCCTTTGCTAGTTGCCTTCCTGCACGTTTTCTGCCTGCTTCGTACGATGCAACATTCCAGCTTCTGCAGCTATTACCTTTGCAGGGCTGAGCAGTCTACTTGTCCTTTTAGACGTGTTCTATCCATAAAGAACGTACTCTAAAGGACTTCTTAGAGCCGCATTATTCTGCTGTTCTTTTACTTCGGTGCTTTTATTACTACTGCTATCCTCTTGTTTCCGCTAAAAACATTACATTGTGCAGCATCTTCACTTGCACTCTAGTTACTGTCAGAGTACTCCTAGCTAATTAGCCTGACTAATTAGGTTTGTATTAAACCTAAAAGGAAAGAATACTCGTAACAGTTGTTTAGGTCTTTATACTCCTCTGGAAGCTATAGCCCAACCACTGTCACTGAAAAGCCTGGCGAATAGCCAGCCTTGTCGCCATTGCGCTCGCTGTCTTGATCCAGGTTGCGGGTTTTGGGCTATTGTAAAGCAAAAGGGAAGAGCTGTTACTATTAGTGTTACTTTTGCTAGAGCTCTTAGCTTCTATATGCTTAGGGCCATTGCAGTTGTGCTAGTCGTATACGTCTGAGCAAAGGAAAGAAGGATAAGGATTCTGCTTTTTTACGGCTATCTTTACGCTTGCAGCCTTAGGCGCCCTTGCCTTTAGTATTGTTGCAATCCAAAAAGGACTTAGCGAGGACTGGTTTTTTCTAGTAAGCTAATAGCAGAGACATCTTTAGAGACTAACCTAAATTGGGGAACAATATCTTAGAATGTTTGGTAAGCTTCTCTATGCTCCTGTTACAACTATGGAATTGATAGGTGTGGCTAGGTAACGTTTCAGGTGTATCTTCATGGCACCTAGCATCGTTTGATATCGAACAGATAATGACTATGAGCGAGAAAAGTTAGGTATCCTGCTATCTCCTACTTTCCGCTGATGTTACATTAGTCTTGTTGAGCATCTGCAGATAATAGACTGTCCTAGACCTCCGCCTACTCCCGTTTCCACCTGCAAGGAGACTTCGGTCTCTTTGAACACTTCCAGAGATCTTCTAGGGCTAGAGGTATATACTCCTACTAGTAGATCTGTCTACGTCTAATGTTCCCAAATATTAGTCTCGTTGTTCGGATCTGGCAACACAGAACCTTCCTACTTGTTAAAGCATTGATCTATAAACGTCTTGAGCCAACCAAATCAACATACCGATTTGAGGAGCTCAAGTGGTTAGAGCTCCAGTATCTTCACGGAGCCAAGGACACCATTAAGTCTCTACCAGCTGAGCTCCACTACCATATTAAGATGCTCTCATGTCAATTAGAAGCTTCTCGACAAAGCTTCTACTTGCCGAGGGTTGGTAAGTGCATACGCATAGGATGGATCATTACTGTATGTATGAGCAATACTTATTGCCTACAGCTCGGCAAGATGAACTAGCGAATGTCAACGTTGTTGTTGGGAAGCACAAGCATTACTGTTTACGCATTACGGCCTAGGGGCGGTCTAGACATGCAAGTTGTGCATCGGGCTAGCACAGGGATATCCTTCCTTGTTCTGCATTGCTTCATACTCTGCGCACATTAACACCAATCCTCTACCGTCTAGGTATACCCGCAGAATGCAGCCTGTTGTTGGAGCGGGGGAGAGGCATTGGGATGCGGGAGAGTTGGGATCATCCACGGCTGGCTCGTCGGCTGCAGTTCACGGAGGAGGATCACGGTATGAGACTACTGCCTACTAGCTAGATATATCGGCTGCAAGCCAAGATGTAGTCAACGCACTATTGTGACTAGTTTTGAAGGAGGAGCGGGGACAGACAGTGCTGGAGAATCAGGCTTCAGCCATACAAGCCGATTGCCGCCGTTCCCCGCCTCACTGCTCACCGAAGCTCAATAAGTGTCTACGTCGAAATGCATGTCCTCATGCCTACTGGCCAAGGCACATGCTAGCCGGTTGTTTTAGCGGCGGTAAGCCAACATGTTGTCACTATTGGCACAAGTTCTAGTGGCTGGAGGAGGAAGGGGAAAAAGATTGGAAAGTAGGCCTCCATGCGTGTAAAGCACAATTAGTTAGGTTCCATAATATGCTATTGCCACCTAACCACTAATTTCCTTCATAAACCAGTTCTGCATGCAAATACAAATTATTCCTTCTAGTAGAGTTTAATTAGAAGGACTGCTTAAGAGTATAACATCTATACTGTTGTCTACAGGAAATCTAGTTATTGCGCATATTTTATCTACAATTGTCAAAATGCCTTTTACTACAGACGCTTTTAAAGCTATCTCTAACAAGTTTAGGGACATTGTTATAGGAATTGCACAGAAACAAAGGCTGTTCTTCTAGATATTATCTGCAACAACTATCCAAACCACTATGTGGTTGAAGTTGCCAACCAGAACATCTCTCTTATCGACTTTTCCACTGCGGGCGAAGCTACAGCTGAACTGAACCCCGAAGTATGTGGAATGGCAAGATGTACACTGTCTACTGTGCGACTTGGAGGGATCTATACCAAGCTGCGAGCCGTATGTACTATGTTGTGTCCCCTGAAGAGGCCGATATCGATGGTCTACTCGAATTAAGTATTACTTGCAACTCTTAAGTTTAAAGGTTATATTCATTTATATAAAACTTTAAGTGTATTTTATAAATACAAGGAAAAGTAGAAATTTTTCAAATGGGAAAATAATTGATAATATAATTTCACATTTTCCCCTCAACATTTCTTAGGTCTCCGCTGGGAAGTGGACCTCACTGCTCTATGAAGAGATATTCATCTACGATAACGGCGGCTAGATAAGGAGTAAGAAGCTTTGGCAATCTGTTAATAAGGTTAGTTAGGATAATGTAAGTTTTCCTTAGTTAATGTAGATTAGGAAGCTGCGTTTAACTAATTACTAATGTAGGTTATTATAAAACTAGAGATAAGAAGAAGAATAGAGAACAACATCTATAGCTTCTTTCAGAATTAGAATGTATACAATAGCCTTTATATCCCTTAGAAACGCAATATTATTCTTTATAGTCCTCTAGGAAATAGCAAAACTGTAACTATTAAGGCTCTTGTAAAGTTAGTAAGCAATAGTTAGAATCTAATCTTATCTCTCTACGTAAAGTTGTTTGCAACATTAACTCTAAGAAGAGTAGAAGAATTCTTAGTTTGCAAAGTATTTAAAAAAGCTTAGAAATCTACGCCCTGCCTTCTTATCTTTAAAGACTTAGATACACTTATTAGGGACAAGTTGCGCAGCTACTTGCTTAATAAAGTTAATAGCCTTAAGTCTAATAATAGTATTCTTATAATTGCATCTGCAAATAATATAGAAAAACTTAACCCTACTATTAGAAAGGAACTAAGCTAATGTAACTAAAAGTAATATTTTAATCTGCCTAATAAAGAAGCCCGCATCGCATATTTCACAACCTAGAAGAAAAACCGTTAGGTAAACCTACTTAATTTCCTAGACCAATTCTGTTCTGTAGCTAGTAGGTTGACAAAGGGCTTCAGGTTTGCGTACTTAAAGGAGTTTCTTGTTACTGTGCTAATTAAGCTGCTTGAAGACCGTAAGCCCTAGAATGAAGAGAGTACGCCCTGTTGCAAGCACTGTTCGAGACAGGGAGCAGAGGAGGATATTCCTAAGCATCTTGCTAATAACGTTAGGGTTAAGATCCTTAAGTGCTAGATTGAGCTTCTGCGATCGCAGATGAAAAACTCAGAGGTTGAAGTCAGTACCTAGAGGCGTCTGCTTTTCTATTTCTGAGTAAACTGGCCCTTCTTTCTGCAATAGAACCCTCCCTATGCTACATAAGCAATTACCCTTAACATATAAGAATTAGAGCACTGCTAATACGTGCCCGTTTTATTAAAGAGGTGACATTTTAGTTATATAACTTTGCTACAAACATTATTTCAAGCATGATTGCATCCTTAATGCCCCTTAATTATTATAGAGAGATAAATGCTAGCTATACGGCCTAAGTGCCCCCCACACTATCCACTTGGCAAACTGGGGAGGTGTCACTAAATATACATATAAGTATGCATTAGGCTAACATGGGCCCGCATGCTTTGTAACGGAAGATAGTCTGCACGGAGTTCAGAGCTGACTGTGTCGTGGAACGTGTAGCTGCAGAACATAGTCCGTTGTTACAAGGAGCAACGAAGCAGGGAAAGGCGTAAAAGCTGCTAAGAAACTGGTAAATTCAAGACCCTCTATCTAAAGAATTTCTGTATATACGATCTTATTTTGGATTGTGTGGTACGTGGATCTCCTTATCAACGTACATTTTCTCACTGTTCTTAGGTCATTTTGGAATTTGCGATCCATAGTCAACGCAATATCCTCGTGGACTCTGCTATCAAAAGATTGAGTTTTGCGCCAAACAGGCGGCTTAGGATCAGCTCCAGTACTTCTGGATCGACACATGTTGCATTGACAAATAGAACCGTCGTGAGCTCTCGAAGTCGAACAACTCGATGTTTTGTTGGTACAAGAACGCGGCAAGATGCTACGTATTCCTGTCAGACGTTTCGGTATTGACTATGACTAAGACACACCAACAAAGTGAATTTGAAGCATCTTTCTGTGCAGGCGAATGGTTGGACGCGTTAAAAGCTTATTGCGCTGCAATCGGTCGAGTTCATTTTGCGCTAAGGACGACGGAGAGGCGATAAAACATTGCTCTAACAGCCAATACATAAGGTTACTGGCATGCTGCACACGGTGTTGCAGAATTGTCTCTTAAACGGGTTCAGCATAGCGGAGAGGAAGAGATAGGCTGCAACTTGCGAAATAAGAGAAGAATAAGATATTGTATACTGCCTTCTTAGAATACTTAATGTCTCTATGCCTGTCTCTTAAGGTAAGGGAAAAGAGAAAGCGCTAGGAAGACTTCTTGCTAAACTAGAGGCAGCTAATAGTGCCCTATTTATTATTCTGTTCTCCTAGAACGATTATTTTGTAGGCTAGGAGTTCAGCTCGCTGACCTAGAAGCAAAGCTCTTTAGCAACAAGCAAACTACTACATTAGCGATCGTAGGACCTCGAGGAACTAGCAAATTACAGCTAGCGCTTAAGCTCGCATATAGGACAAGGCAGAAGAACAAGAACTGCTTAGTCTTCTAGATTAATGCAAGCAACATAGACAGTCTCTATTAGGCATATGCAAGTATTGCCTTAAAGCTCGACATTCCTCGCTGAGACGATAAGAAGGCAGACGTTAAGCAGCTAGTAAATGTTGAGGCTCAGCTCACGTGCTTCGCCAATGGCTGCTATTCCCAGAAGGGCTCATTTTACTAGCTATTTTCTCAGGTTCTGTGAATCCTTGTCATTGCTTACTCATTTCATTATGGCCTATATATACTGTAGTTAGTCCCTCCTTAATACAATTAACTTAGTTCCACTACTCCAATTTACCCTCAATTGCCTCTCCTTCTGCTCCTTAACAGTTATAAGCCCAGAAATTGCCAACGCTGTTTTTAACTAGCTAATTGCTTAATTAACAATCAAGCTTACTCTTAGCGTAATTGCCTACCTAGAAGACTACACTAGCAAACACCCTTCTGCTGC